>WEIS01089247.1:353-32147 GCA_013389965.1 Todus mexicanus | reverse complement strand
AATTTGTTGGGAATTTAGAAAAATTAACGTATGATGGAGCCTGTGTTCTTCAGTTTGATTAAGCCAGTGTAGAGTTAATACATCTGACTAAGTAGAAGCACATGTGGGTGACTTAGAGACATCACTTGATTGCAGTAAATCAATCAGAAACCAACATTATTAAATCACAACACGTGCTGCTTTTTAATATACATTCAGTGTGCAACTTAATCCACTTAAGATGCTTCTGTATACAAACGATAGAGGGGACTTCTGCTACCTTCTCTCAGGAGACAGATGAGGAATCACCAGGCTACTGCTCTGCCCTCCAAACACTGAGGTACAAAGGAGACTGAGAATTCTGCAGCCCTGCAAATGGGATCCTCCAAAGCTGATGTTCTAAACCGGGTGAAGTTACAGTTCAGATATTCTATAACACCACATATAGCTGCCAATATTTGGCACACTGATATAGATGGTGCCCCAACTTCTGGTATGCCACGTATTACACAAAGCATATGCTGCAGAGAACTAAACGCCCTTATAGTATCAAGAGGAAGTATTTGCAATAAAGACATTTACTGATCGAGAAGCAAGACAAGAAAAATCACGGATAAGGCTGTGCAAGAAGGATTGCCACCCATTTGGAAATGTACGGTGAGCCACTGTTGGTCAGAGTCTCACAGACGAAGCAGCCGATTGCAGTATGGACATTAAAATACCACGTATAGCAAGGGCAGAACGATGATGTTAAAACAGTTTATAACGGGTACTAGCTAAACAAATTTTGACACTGATAATCACTCATGTCCATCAACACAAATTAGAACTTTTTATAGCTCCAGTACAGAAGGCGACCTTTAAGACCATTGGCCTTGATTCACAGCTAGCTTTAAACCAGGGGAAGAAAAATAAAAAGCATAATAATAAAAAAGTCTGGTTGCAAATGTATAAATACTAACCAAGAAAGGAGGTACAGAGACCTCCAGTGTGTGCCTCAGAATATCTGCATTAGGAATTTTAAATTGAACAGTCTCCAAAATTCTTGTCTAATGTTCCTCATACATGAAGTTTACGGAACAAAAGAATGGCACCACATACTGTTCTTCTCACTAAGTAGCTACCAGCGCTGTTATTCCAAAGCAAAAAGTAAAACCATCCATCAAATTACGAAAATATTTTAAATGATAGATGTGGACTGGAAATCGCANACGAAAATATTTTAAATGATAGATGTGGATTGGAAATCGCAGGTACCAACGCGATATTGTTGCTGGATAGTTTAATTACCGAGGGAGTTGTGAAATCCACCAATACGCCTCAGACCGGTTAGAATTTTCTCTATTTTATACCTTTCCAAAAGCTATACTGTTCACATCCCAAACGGAAACTATGTGGCAAACTAGGAAAAAACTTTACTATGTTGATTCTGAGAAATTTAATGCAATGCTTTCACAGAGATATCCCAAAAAAAACCCTGTATCAATAAAGGTTCATTCTCTACAACACGTTACGTTTGGTTTCCAATGTATGCCTTAAAAACAAATTTATCAGCTGTAAAAAACAGAAGAACGTCTTTGTTTCCAGTGACTGGAGTCCTATGCTCTGGTTTTCAGTATTGATTACAGAGTATTTCCCATTTTTGGTATGAAAGTAGAACAAAAATAACTCCAGAACATTAAATACATTATAGTACATGCTCAAATAGATGACGGAGTATATGTATGCACGCAGATCTCAATGCCCTTTATATGATTTCTAAAAATTACTTGCAAATACTATGTATGCTATCCCATATGGACAGTTTTTCCTCATTTCCCATCTCCTTCTAGATTGGTTATTCCTTCCTGTAGGAAACCATTACCTATAGGAGCAATCACAATTCTGCAGAACGGTAGCAGCAAAGCTTCACAGGATTTAAATTACCGACAACTTAAATTCACACAGATAGAAATATTATCAAGGACTACCCATTGAATAAAGCTTTCAGATCCTGCTCGTTACAAAGGAAAGGCAAAAAACTTCAGGGACACTGCACTAGTCAAAGCGGAAAAAAAAAAAGGTTTGAAGGAGCTCTAATCACGGTACCACCATAATCCAAGCTTCCAGTGCCAGGGTCATAATCAGAGCGCCCGAGGCTTCTCTCTGTCACACTAGTTTACATCTGCCAGACTGTCACAAGTCTGTGCTTTCAGTGTGTAATTGAATCAGCAAGTGCAATACTCATTTCTTACCCTGTGGTGACATTTTTATTTATGCATTTAAAACAGGTTCTTCAACAGTTACTCAATGCTACAAAGGTGAGGCTCTCCTGATGCCTAAAAGCACAGCAGTGAAGGATTCCAGCGAAGCGCGCTGCCCTGCTCCCAGCACAGTGATGCCACCAACAGCGATCTCTCTCTCTTTTATCCATTTTATCAGTAAACCAGTTTATCGAGCATTTTTGAACACAATTTCAGACTTTCCCCCTGTATGTTAATAGCTTAATTGAGTCCTGCCATCCTTAAGAGTGGGATTTTTAAATTGGGAAACTAATTTTGTATCACTGCTGTATCCAACAGGTTTCCCCACTTCGCTGAAGTGCAGATAAAAGTTAATCGCAGCTCTTTGATTAACTCTTCCTTTCAACTCTTCAGTTGTCTGCCTTTGGCTTTTACCACCAAAGCCCGAGCAAACCCTGACAGTTGCTTCACGGGCACTGGACAAATGTTCAACATGTTCCACGAGAAAAGGTTAAGTACAAACACAGCTAATAATCGGGGCTCTTTGGAGGTAGTGTCATATCTGAATAAATCTGACAGCACCTCATTGCAAAGGGCAAGAATTTATTATTGTCCAGGTTAAACGCTGGGCTCTTATCCTTTCTGTGGCTGGAACGTAAGAAAGGCTCTTTGTGCGCTGAAACAAACATTAAAGTGCCAACATACACAAAATGTATAAGGTGTCCGGGGATTATTCTTCAACAAATAGTTTCACTTACTTTGGCTTCAGTCTCTCCCCTGTGAAGTGTGTACAGATGATGGACGGCACTTTGCGATGATGACCAAGGATGCGTCAGTATTTGAAAAACATGGAAATCGTGGCCTAATGTGTCAGTAGTGACCAGCAACATCCCTGGGGAAAAGAAGAAAAAAGCACAAGAGATTAATCACTGCAAAAGGAGAGGCTTAAGAATATCTATCTAAAAGAGCCAGCGTGGCTTACAGTTTGTTCTCTGGAAACAAAAGGCAGCAAATCAGAGTTGGGAGTTTTCAAGTTAAACATTAAATCAGGTATTACTTTCATTGAAAACAGGTCACTGATGCTTGCACCTAAATGATTAAATTAGATCAGCAGAATCACAGTACCTTATTATATGCTATTTTTTTTTCCCACTAAGTGCCAGTCCATAACCCATTTTCTAAACATTTACTAATGTATTTAAGGTCGTTTAATCAAAAAAATTTAAGATTTTCTATCAAAACATATGTATTTTTGTACATATAAAGAAAATGTGGCATCATGGCAGAACTTAGAACTACAGCATACAAACTTCACATTCATTTTTCTGTACAAAAATGTCTATATTATCACGTTTGTTAATGAAATTTAATAGGTTATTACGCAAAGTAATCCCCCAACATTTAATTAATGTCAAGCACAAAGCGGTTGCAGTAGTTCATTAGCGACACTGAAGTGCATTCTAAATGCTTCTCAAGGTATCCATCTATTAAAGCAAAGCAGGAATTTCCACATAGCTCTGTTGGGTTGCAGCACGGTTAAAATCTTTTCTCGTTTAGGAAGAGAACTTCGGTGTCCGTGTTTTGCACGACACCTATTCAAATCCAAAACGGTTTCCCTCCTCCCGCCTTGACCTCCTGGGTCCAACACCCCTCCCCAGTGTCCCCTCCTCTTCCGAAGCAGATCTGTGAGCACGTGTCTCAGCTCATGGGAGCAACAGCAAAATCCTGAAGCCTCCAAATGGGATAATCCAGCAGGAACAGGCGTATGCCTCCATTTCTCTTGACCATAAGTCTTAGCAAACAAGGACTTTGTGAAGGAAAACAAATCCTTCCATGACTATGAGGCCTACCAGCAGTAAGGTACAAAACGGGAGAGAAATCCAACTTGCATTAAGGGACAAAATTGCCTACAAGTTTCCTTCTCAGCTTGACCGCTGAGCCGGCAGGGCTTGGCCGGAGCACGAGGCCACCCACAGCGCACGCAGACAGCTCCTCAGAATCACCCAAATGCAATATCTTCAATCTGACCTCAGCAAGATTCCCTCCAGCAGACATACTTTTACTGCTCCAGGCTGTTACTCTGACTCGAGAGTGTTAGAAATGAAAGAGAGTTTGTTATGGAGCTAAGAAATCCGTGAGCGCATTTGGGTATTATGTTTGGGCGGTAAGGCATGCGAGTTGAGGTTGGTCTGGATGTTAATGTTGGCTTAACTGGCAATTTCCTTGATTTGTAGTGACTGTGTTGATAGGAAATACAGCTAAAGTTGCTCGAGTGCAAGGCAGCCAAGTCTTTAGTGTGGGATTATGCACACAATTTGCATTAATTCTGCTCTGAGACATCACCAAATACACTTCTCTCCTAGTGAAGTGTGCGGTCCTCAATAATATATTGCATTTCCAGGGGAGAGACCTGGAAGCAAACAGGGGGTTGTGTGCTAGAAGGAGGCTGCCAGTATTACTGGAGCAAGGATATTCCAAAAGACCTAATTCAACACAGTAAGGATTTATTTTCTGTATTTCCCATGTTTGCCTCTCCTCGGGCCTCAGATCGCTTTATATAGAAGCTGAGTGTGCTGTTTGGTCCTTTTGAGCTCTTGCTTATTCCAGACGGAAAGGACCTTAGGAGAAGGAGAAGCAGGAAGAGATGAACACAAGGCTTCTCTCGACAGTGAACAGACGGCCTCAGCCAATCTAGATTTCATTTTTTCGCTTCCCCCACAAAGTGCTAGAAGTCTTTTATAAATACAAAGGCAGAGCTGAGCGCACCCAGAGATCCGAGCACAGCATTCTTCATGTGTATCCCATCACATGGCACAGCGCAATGAAGATCATAAAAAAAAACCCCAAACAAAACCAACTTGAAACATGCCAAAAATCTGTCCAGAAGCTGGAGACCGAAAGCTGCGTAATAATCGTGAGCCAGGGAAAACACAGGATTTACCCTCCTGCCTTGTCCATCAAACCTATCGGTTGTTTAGCTAACCGGTATCTCGTTTCCAGCCTTGGCGAGGAACGCAGGTGTCTGCGGACGGTGCAATAAAGCCCACAGAACCCAGACGTGATACAATTTCGCTCTTCTCCTCACAAAGATTTTTTTTTCCCAGCTCTGTAATCTCTGCTTACCCCAAGCCAGGTACTGCTGCAGAGCTCTCGCTCGGACCACACGCTGCACCACATGGCACACGGGTCCACAAAGCACCCGCTGGGATCTGCTTGTTCTTTTGATGACACAGAACAGATCTGAGCAACTGAAGCCGAGATGCACTGGCCTAGCTGCGGGTCTGAGCAGTTCCATGCCACGTAAATAGCTCTTGGTTCCGTGGCAATGTGCGTTGCCTTCAGGTTTTGGAGGATTTGTGTTTTTCGGGTTTGTTGGGGTTTTTTTTTTGGTCTGCCTTAGCTAATTCGAAGGAGTACGGAGGTGAAAGAGAATACATGTGTGGGTGGAAAGGAATTGGTGTAAAAATAGAAAGATGGGTGGTATCTGATTTGGCAATTCAGATGCCTGATCTAAAATGAGGCTGTCTGTCACTAATCAGAATAAATGCATTTTATTAGATGAAAGCCGAGGGAAAACAAGCCCTTCCCTTACACTAGCGGCTATTTTTCAGAAAGTTAAAGGAGGACCTTTCATACCCACATTTGCATTTGAAACACAAATACATCCTCGCAGAACTTGTATCAACACCGAGGTCCCAAGCACAATACCACAGCCGGGAAAGACCGGGTATTTATAAAACAGCATTTGGAAATATCTTCCTTACTACTGTTTTTCAAACCATAAATCGCCGACATTTTGCGACGTTTGCCTTGGGTTTTGGTGTGGTGTTTTCCAGCTCTCATTACTTCACACTGAAGAATCGGAGTTTTCAATTATTACAGCTCAGCCGTTGTGTTCCCCTCTCCCATCTCCCTGCAAGGAAAGGCCAGTGCAACACACCGGCAGAAATCCCTAATCCCGGCAGAGAAACGTGAACTGGAATCGCGGTCGTTGCCTCACTTTCACTTTCAAGCGCAGGAAACTTGAACTCAGTTTTCTAAAAGACTTGGTGACAGTTTTCCCCAAAAGTTGTTTAGACGGAAATACGGGTTTAAAGCCGCCCTAAGTTCAGTCCAAGATGTTTTCTCTTCTGATGTACTTGATGTATGAATAATCGTAGATGAAAAGTGAATAATTCTCAAGGATTTCCTGCTTATTTTTCAAGCTGGCATTAATCCCTGTTTAACAGATAACATCTGAAATCAATTGAAGGTCTTGCATACGCAGAACCCAGTGGAAATTTATGTGTAAAGCAGATATTACTTAATATGTATCTCACTGCAAAAATTCTGATTGTGTTTATCCATAATAGGAGGGGTGCAGTTAGGTCAAATTAATGACTGCTTTACTGTGTGGTTTTTCAAATCCACGGAGATGATTAAGATCCAGTTTAAAAGGAACAGATATCCTAGATGGAAAAAATAAAATAAATAAATAGATGACCAAAGCTTTGTTTTACCTGACAGATACATTTGGCCTAATTTACGGCTTCCTACTTTTCACGCATTCTGTTTGGGAAACAATAAGCTCCTTTCAGGATAGAGGCGTTCAAAAATACAGAGAATATACGTATAAAAGGAAAAACTGGTACAGATGTAGACTGTGGGTTAAGAGCTATTTATGCAGTATCAGAAGACTAAACCAGACTCTGGCCTGGCCATAAACTAAGCCCACGCCCTAAATGAGGTGCCAAGCCACAAAAAGCATTTGCGTCAACTGGGAATACAAGGAAAAGAAGGACTTCTAATTATAGGGCCTGGAAGCGGAAGCCCAGAGTGATTAGGAGTTTAGGCGCTGCTGTATGTTTATCTGGGAGCTTCCTCTCGCTCGCTCTCAGCCCGGGTTTGATAGATGAGGGTTGGCCTAAAGGGTGGGATTGAAGTTGCTGATGGTACACAGAGTTCTCCGCAATCCGAAGGAGCTGGAGACTGAATACTAAGGCTTCTGTGGCCTTGTAGGAACATAACTCTTTGCAAGCAGGCGTCAGCTGGTTAGCCCAACCGGCAAAATTAGAGGGCAGCAAATCTCAGTTGGGTACTTGCTATAAAATCTAGGAAACCTGAGTAGCCTGAGCATCTCCACCACATCCTATTTATAACACCTACCTAATTGCAGAGCTGTTTATTACATGCATACAAACGAGGCACACACAATTTCACCTCGGGTTTCAGTTTCGTGAGCAACTTCACTTCAAATCCTGCCAACCTCCCGAGTAACAGAAGGGTTGTTCTGCCTTCCAAAACAAAGGCATTCTGTAATTACACACTGAAGAACTCAACACGTTCAAGCTGTGTTGGATTTGTTCGAAGAACACCGAGGGCACAGATGTTAGGAGAGCTGGCAGGGAGGAAACATATATTCACAGATACACTTAATTTGGGAAAGCAGCTCTTCCATTTCCATGCACGCCCAGCCAGAGAGAGACCTGCGTGGGCACTGCGCAAACACGCTGAGTACACCAACGGTGGTTAGAAGAATATGAGCAACCTCTCAGAGATTTGATTTTGTAAATACGAGCACAGATACCATGCAACATTTCAAGTTACAGGACCAGGGAGCTCAGTGGAACCGTGCTGACTCGCAGCCGCTCCTGATTCAGTCCACACACGCTCCTGCTGCCTGCATCCTCATTCAATACATTCTACCAAAAAGCAGCCGCGTACATATCTTGCTAAGATGTGACAAATCCTATGTGCTCCATGGTTTTATGAAATATGACCTGACCGATGAACAGTAGCTTTGTTTACCCGCGCTTAACTCCTCTGTGAGGCTGATGTTAGTCCAAATGCAGTCAAATATTAGCACTACTAAGCCCGTGGGTACTTCCGAGTGTAACACATATGCCACAGTTGCAAAATTTGGTCTCAAAGCAACTTAATTTCGTAAGGAAAATCTGATTTTAACAGCAAAATTCACCAGAAAATAAACACGAGTACATAAAGAGATCTAAAATATTGAAAAATAAGTATTAAGAAAAAAAATCAAGTCAGAAGAAAGAGAAGAAAAATAGCAAATATTTTGTGAATAAAGAATTATCTACGACTACTCTGGCAATCTCCATCCCCTGTAACACACTTGGGACAATTATAAATTTAACCTGAATGGGTGGAGCTCGGGTGGATGTATGGAAATGGTCAGAACATTTACCACGGCCAACAGATGGCTCGATGGCACGCTTTAGATACTGGAAAACTATTCACCAGTTTCAAACACTGACTATGGCCGATGGCCAATAAATACTAAAACTTTATCAGGACGGGTTTTTCTCCCTCTCGAAACTGAAGGACGCACACTGAGGGCAGCAAAAGATCCAAGGGAACAGTCTCCCTTCTCTCCTAACCCTGCCTGTAGTTCCTCGAAAAGGGACACAAATCCATAGCCATGAGCATCGTGATGATGCTTTGGGGCCTCCTAGTTGCAGAGATTGCAGTAAACTTATTTATTACTATCGTGGATTTCTCTTTTCATTAGAAAAACAATAAAGAAAATAATGTTACAAAGAGAGGGTCAGACTCTGGCCTCCCTGAAGTCTACAGAGCTTCTGCCACAACTTTGAGACAGGAAATAATTTTATAATAATAAAATAACTTTTTATGCAGTTGTGCATCTTTAATCAAAAAGGAAATTAACACCTGCTGTGCTATGGTAAATAATTTTACCATATTTTCGAATTAATTTCAGAGCTATCATGTATCAAACTAGAGTGTATTTAGCAAGGGTGATACCCAAACAAATCAATGTTTCCACGTGTGCCCACACAGTTCTCCAATGTATTCAGCACTGTATTAAAATCCACCTTATTTACCAGCAAACTTGACAAATTTAGATGAAATTTTACACATTTATAAATTTGACAAATTTGAGATGAAACACCCAGTAAAATCATGTTTCAGAATGAGATTAATCTTGCAAACTTGAGAATAAAGTTGCAGCCACTACAGAAGCCCAGGCACAGATGAGGCCACCATTTACTGCAACAAATTACCTCGTACAGCACTTGCCACTGGAGAAGACATCCCCAAACCTTACCTGACCTACATGTTTAATACCAGTCTGATTGTCCACCTTAGGTAGGAAAAGCAGCAAGAAAAAAAGTTTCTGCTAATCCGTGAGGCGCTATCGCTGCTTCCCAACAATCAAAGAAGGTATTTTTCTGCCCACTTGCTCTGATCAATGGGAAAAACTTCTGCAGAGACATTCCAATTTAAACCTCTTTAACTATTAACTCAAGGCCACCATCACATTTCAATATAGAACATTTAAATAATCAGAGGAATTTCAGGTCCGTTAAAGGTGCAGTCAGGCATCCCCAGGGGTATACAGTTTAATCTGTTTTACTGCTGGTCCAACATTAATTTTCTCGTTATTAATGGATGGAAAAGCTCTTTTGTAGCCAAGGAAGCGTAATTATTTAAAATTTTAGATGTGTTGCACTTCACAGCTCTCAGCTGCTAAGCTGGCCGGAGTGACACTTCTGGAGAGCAGATCATTTCTTTACCACATATAAAAGAAAAACCCCCAGATTTCTAAACCAGCACCATCTTTTTAGCTATTTCCTAATTGAGTGTTTTATTCGAAAGGTTCCTCTCTTTGACATTAAAGTGACTGTAATTAAACATCACCAAAAATCAAAGTAGAAAAGTGAACTGAATTCGACGTGTCATCTACTGGTTTCAGTCATGGATCAAGAATCAAGGATCCTCTGTAACATTCGTGTGTGGCACTGAGTTACTGCACGGCCTGGAGTGGCAGCATCTCAATCCTTCAGTTCTCCTCAAATGAGCTGTCAATCGCTCACGTTAAAAGTTTGAAGTTCTTCCAGCTCATTTTCAAAATACTCTTCTTTTTAGCCTGTCCTCTCCTAATAAATTGGATTGAAGTCGTACCCGTAGCTTTGATTTCTGCTCTTTATTTTCTACACTGTTTGCAAACTTCTCTTCTCTCCCCGCTCCCTTGCATGGCTGGAATTGTGCCACCATTCATTCAGTCAACTACCACAGCTTGAAAAGTCTCCCACTTCTTGTTCACTGAGAGCTCCTTTCTTCCTCCCTAAACCTATTTCTTCTGAAGCTTTAGCACCTTGCCTGCAACTCCATGAGGATCAAGTCTTACATCCCGTATCTTTCCTGTCTTATGTAGAGAATGCATCCCATTACAAACTTGCAGGGTAGCTGTACGAATTTACACTGTTCCACGCAATATATGTAATTACTTATGGATATATTAGAACATACCTCTCCGGTCCCACCAGTTTAGAAGTTGATGCCACTGCCAAATTGAAGGCGTACTTAGCTACAGCAATGTTTGACTTAATTACCGTAATTTCAGTTTGGTTTGAAGGTCTTGTACTGCAAAATATTGTCTCTACTGCTCCTCTAAAATGTTCAGAAGCCCTGACGGAATCCTGTAGCTGGCAAGCACTTCTATGGCTACATTTTAGATGTGAAGGGAAAAGCTTTTATTGAAAAACGCTGTCCCAAGAGAAGACCACCACTAAGTTTTTGTAACAAAATGTCCTTTTCAGAGGCTGTAAGTCTAGTTACTTGCCTTAACAAATTGGCAATTGAGGCACAACCTCTAAAAAAAATTCAAATGCAGGAGAATTCTCATCTTTCCTGGCTACCCACAGCCACCTACTGGATTTTTTGTAGATAGAGTTCTTGGCAGTGAAGTCTTTCCTCTCCAGCCTAACTGAGAAACGAGACACAAACCATATAGAAACACAGGATTGGAACACAATTTGAATAGATGTGCAAACTTCGACTCTTAACCCAATTCCCAAAAGAACTACGAGTAATGATAATACATTTGTATGTGTGCTCCTGGTACCAAGGAATAAGCACAAAGAAAGGCGAGCTGTGCTGCTCAGCAGCAGTATCTAACTTTATGGTCCAAGTCCAAATCAGCTCATCCCAGCTCAGCAGCAGAAGTGAAAATCTGAAGCTGGGAGGTCCTGCACTAAGTTCGTGCCTGGTACTATTACAGATACTGTGCAGCTATGACTTTTTGAAGGAATTCATGACCAAGGCCGTGCCGAGCACACTACAGAAGAGAGAAAGGAGAAGGCACGTGCATCTGAACGCAGCCGGCTATAACCACAGCGCCCGCAGTGCCTGGGCTGCCGCCCTGGAAAACCTCGGTTGGTGGGACAGACGGTAGAAACCTCGGACGGAGAACAGGAGGCTATGAGCAGTTCGGATTCTGCACCGCCAGTTAGCACAGGTGAAAAAGAGGAACTCAGATGTAAGTGCAATTTGCACATTCTGCTTCCCTCAGTAGCTCAGCCTAACCTCCAAAATTATTCACTCCATTGGTCTGCAGAACTTGAGGCTTCCATAGAAAGTGGAACTATAGAGGAAGATTGAAGATGAACAGAACAGTAATAGACGTCCTAGTGTCCTCCAAAATCAAATTTGGTATTTGAATAGCAAGACTCTCAGAATTGAACATATCTAAACGTATCTAAATATATTTTTAGATATTAGATATTTTTAGATATTTAGATACTGAACATATCTAAAACTTAGGGTTAATTCCTCTACGCTTTACTTGTGAAAATGACACATCTACGTGTTTTCATGTCTTGCTTATTCACACATGTGCATCCTTAAGTCTCTGTGACCAAAAAGCATCAGAGTAATCTGTATGAAGCTTGCAAAGTGCCCTTCCACGTAAAGGTTAAAAACAACAGCCAAGTCTGTTGGTCCAGTGAAGGTCTGATTTATCTTCAGTCAAGGAGAGCCTGGTTCTGTTTCTCAGGATAAGCCAGAAGTTGCTCTCTCCTTGCGTAAGACTATCCCAATCCAGCAGCACAGAAGAATACATAAAAGCAAAGCAAAAGTAGCCGTGGGATTAGTGGCCACAGCGGAGAGCTGGCATCCCTCTCGATGCTCGTAAGGAACGGTGCCAGCTTTAAGAACAAAAATTAACTGTCTCCAATTTCTATAAGGGCTGAGAAGTCAGTATCTCGGTGACCTGGCACAGACACAGCGTGCTGCCTGGAAAAATGCTACCAGAGTTCAACTGGAGGCGGGGGATTTTACTTCAGACACCGAGATTATTCACCCTAACACCCACTTACAGAACCACCGCATGAATCCAGCAGCCAGAGAGCGTGGAGATTTCGCAGTTCTATACAGCACATTCTCTTCTTGCCTCGCTGCCACTGGCTCCACCACAACCCTGACAGAGACAACTTACACCACACAGGAACCACGACAAGCAATGGATGGTATTTCTACCCAAATGCCATAGGAAATTCTCCTTCTGCAACATACGCTGAGGTGTAGACCAGTGTAAAATACAAGCAGGCTGTAAACTCCCTTCTGTCTTATGAAGTCAGTATTGTTCAAAAATAAAGAAAAAAAGAAAAAAGGGGAGGAAAAAAAGGCTGGTGCTGGCTGGGTGGGAAGGCAGCGTATCCATCCCCAGCACCCCCAGCCTGCGTGCTCCTGAGCACCCCTTGATTTTAGGACCACTGTGATCCCACAGCGTGTGCATCAGGGAGAGTGAGCGACAGAAAACATACCTGCCTTTGCAAGCCAGAGAGGATCAGGCCCTGCCTCCCCTCCGCAGGGAGTGAAGAAAAACTTATTGACCCATGCACTAGATAAATGAACAGACTATCCATTAACTAGCGAATTGCACAGGATGAAATGATGTTAGAGACAATAAAACGAATACGACTTTAAAGTGTTCATTAAAACTGTCACCAACCATCTGAAATTTAACCTATAAGCCACAGCGATCACCCATAGATCGCACGAAGAGCTTGCCAAAACCCACGATTAACCTGTGCAATGATCAATAACCTTGACACACAGTAAACTTTGGGTTTAATTGGAATAACTAAAACTGTTCATAAAATATTGTCCTAGACCTGAAAAGAAACAGTGAAGTTTGGTCACGTATTTGTTAGCTGAAAAACTTCAGCGTTGGAGAATATCTGGGTATCGGTGACAAAAAGCTTAATTAGAAAGCACTTTCTTAGGCAACAAATTAAAGTTTTACAATCACAAAATACATTCTTTCCATCTAAAAAACCGACTGCATCGGTCTATTCACTGGTTTTACTGGAATCGAAATCTCAAACATGGAAAGTAGAAGCTGTGATTTATTAGTTACACTCGATACACAATTCGACTTCCTTTTCTCTTTCAGCACATCGAGGAAAAGGCAGCCTTTGGGTAAAACACACATTTCTTTGTTGCGTCAAATCCAGTTCAATCAATAACTCGAGTTAACCTAAAAAAGAATATTCATCCTTTTGCTTCATATTTCTATAAATCCTAGAAAATCCCAATTTTATGACTCTAAACCATACCAAATAAACAGAATGTGCGTTGTCAGCTACAACACTGACTCCAAACACTGAGAAATACATTCCTTTTGCAGCTAATCTTCGCAAAAAAATTCTCTCCCACGTGAGCCACATCTTGTAGACAAAAGATACAACTGTAGGTGATACATTTTTGCCTAAAAACCAGTAATAAATGTACAGAGTGAATTAAAAAACGGGGGGTTTGGTTATTTTTAGGGCCTGTTGATAACATTTGCTACAGCAAGATGAGCAGCTGGTCTAGACTGAAAGGCTGAACCAACTGTTTGCTGTCACATTCAACATCATTTAAAGTCTCAGTATTAGGAGAAAGGTGAAAAGAAATTCTGTGCAGTTGGTATAAACCCCTTGATATACGTAACTTTCAAAATCCAAATAATTCACCATTTCCATGAGCTGAATTTTACAGTTTGTCATGAAATTTGGCTCATGGAAATGGTAAATCTAAGGTAAAACCCTACTTGTCTGGAACTGATTTTGGAGACATTGATCTGATTTCTTTCCCTACGGATTCTATTTTTGTCGTATTATCTATAGCTGCACAGAACTGGCACAAGTGTGGACAATAATGTAGTTAGTAACTAATATTCAGCTTTAGCTCAAATAAAAGGTCTGTAATTTGCTTTTAAATGTGGTGAAGTAAAGACGATTTATTAAAACTACAGCCCCACAGACTCTAAAATGACTCTTAAAAGCATGTACAACAATTTCTATAGGAGAAAGAGATGCGTATAATTTACACGGAAGTTGGTTTTAATTATGACAGATCATAAAGGCCTTTATACCTTAGACCTGTCAAAACGAAGAGAGGAATTCTGTTCGTTTTCACCATGTTTAAAAAAATAAAAATTAAAAAAATCTATAAAAGGATCCTCCCTTCTGGCCTCCTAAAACTGAGATCCTTTAAGCGTGGCCTGGTTGCTAAAAGGACTGCAAGGCAGATTCCACGATGCTTATCAGCTGGGTGATTTACAGAGGTGACACTTGCAAAAGTCCCCCCACCCGTGGCTCCGTTCGGCCTCTGAAGGGACTACCTCTTGCCACCCAGCGCGAGCCCCGGCCAACCGGCCGGGCTGAGCTCGGAGCGCTCCCTGCCAACATCATAAATGCTGCCATTAAAATATTTGTTTTAATTCTGACCTCAGAGTCACAGCTAATAAACAAGAAAGGCAAGGAGAAATTGAAAAACAAACTAAATGCAGCTGTTGGACGGGCCGGTTCACAACTGCCTTCAACGGCGGCCTTTAATTTCACGTCTATGAATAGCAGCCATAGACCACAGCTCGCACGCCAGCCAGCCAACCCAGCAGGGTTTGCTTGTCGAGTTCATCCTGCAGCGTTACTCCGTCATGTAAATTTTACTGTATTTTTAACTTTTCCTTCGAGATGCGGCCTGCAAACAATGGCCAACTATTCGCTGCTGGGTTCTCACTCCAACACGTCCCAGCAGTACGGACAGTGCTTGGGTGAGTTTTCCATCATCTTCCTCACGCGCAGGAGGAACAGAATTTTCTGGTGCGTGTACAATACGGGTTTGTACGCGCGTCGGTCCAGAGCCCATTTAAATATACCCGGCGACCAGATTCTGGCTCTTGAAACTACATTTAGAAACTTTTTAGAAAAGCGTTACAAAATCACACCAAAAAGCTAGATATCCAGGAGGGAAAGAGGAAGCTTATGCTGTTCTCTGGACTGCCCTGTACCTCTTTAAAAACAATAGTATTGTGTTTTAAAGATATCTTTATAACGATCAAGGAAAATATCTTTCCAGAATGCACAGGATTACAAATACTAATTAGATAGAGAATCAGGAACCTGAATGTACTTGAAAAAAATCCATTGAAAAAAGAGGTCACATCCCCTTAAAACTACAGATACGAATAAAGAATCTGATAACTAAAAATTAGGATAGCACAAACCCCATAATTTCCAATTTATTCTGGAATAGATTCCTTGAGTATGGAGGAAAATACAGATAATTATATTTTGCGAAACAATATAATACACATTGGAGTGTTTTTCAAATATGTATCATTCTCCTCTTCTCAGTTTTGAAGTTTGCTATGTGAAAAGATAAGTAGCACCACCTCCCAGCCCACCAAAATTAAACACTTAGCTCCCTTTACGTGTGGGGGACGTATTTTCATTTAAAAAAAAATTTAAAAATTAAAAATCAATATCCCTTTCTTTTAAACATGTGGAAATCCAACTTGCAAGTAACATATACTCTTTATACTGAAATGCCTTTACAAAATAAAAAATAAACCCAGGAAGCAGACCTGCTGCTTCCCAAATCACACCGAGGGCTTAACTCTCAGTGCCACCTCAATCCAGGGTATTTGCATCCAGAACTTCGCTCGAGTCTCAAGACCTTACATGAAAGTAAGCCGGTGCCTGCTTTGGAGCAATATGAAAGGAACAGCAATAACCCAAAGCCTTTGAATGAAGCCGTGCAGACCTTTCCATAGCAGATCACGCCAGAGCTCTGCGCAGCCCGGCGCATTTATTGCCTTTAACAACAGCAATCATCTCTCTCTGTCTGCGATGGAAGAGGGAACAAAGTGAATTAGTTTTAATAGACTACGGCTGACATCAGAATTGGTGAGGTTTTTTCCTCCTTTCTAAATCACAGCGTCTAATAATACACAGCATAATGAAAAACGAGGATATTTGTACGGTTCCTTCAGTCTCCAGTCTAGACACACTCTAGTTTAGACTAATCCAGTTTACCGCTGACCAACTGATTCTAATTGGTAACATTTAATCCTTTCCCTTCCCTCTCCCCATTTCCTCTCCCCATTTCAGACCCTGCGTACACTTACAGTTCCTGGCAGACTCTCATCAACACGTTAAATAAAGGCTTGGAGGCTTTTCTGTAAACATCATAATTTCAGTAACCCACTACGGTGGATTCCTTCCTTTTGTGAACTTCCAAAAATCAGTCCAGGGCACCTTCATCCAGAGTTTACATAATAAGCTCCCGTCGATTTACATTTTGGAGCAGACAGGAGTCTTCTGCAATCCTGTGATGACGATGACATTCTGCAAATGGTTTGTACCTGGCGTTTTTAAGTATATAAATACACATAATCTACATAAATATTCCATACATAGAAAGGTTCAAAGCCTATCTATAATTTCTTTAATGTTACACTGACAGAAAAACATCTTAATAACCAAGAAAATATTCACCTTGGGGGTTTTTTTGGTCCTGGCTACATTTTAATTATTGTAAAAATTCAACCACTGACCTTAGTGTCAACGCTGCTGTTTTACATCAGGTAACAGAAAATTGCTACTGGTTGTACAACTGCTACTGGCTGTACATTACACCGACGTCTCTAAATATCTTATATTTATAGCACGGAAAAGGCCAAATCACCACTCCAAGGAACGGCGGGCAACTCTGTTGTCACATAAACAGACGTTATCTGCAACTCGGTGTAACCAACGACACCCTGGATTATTTTTGTGTGGCCAAGGTGTACTGATACTCCTATGAAGACAGGCCTTGTTCTTGCACCCTTGGTAGCAAGATTTTCGTCAGAAATAAAACATAACCAGGAAAAATATGATTTATAGGTTGAGGAGCATATCTATAAAGATGCAGCCGGAGAAAAGACTGCAAATTACCTCATATGGATTAGTGAACACCACTAAATTTGTCTCTGGATGCTCTGTCCACACTAAATTTGCCTTCAATTCATCCAAACCTGAATATTCAAGCTAAAATAAATCAAGGCCATGTTAACACTAAGTAAAAGCATCCACGCAAAAGCTTAATGTGATTTTCATTTAATAAATGAATTAAAGTAATTGTTCTTAGAGTCTCTTTGTAAGGATAAGCCTCTTGTTTCCACTACATCAACGCACATGCCAGAGGTACATTAATACAGTCCCCAGTCTATTAATATTACTTCACTTCCTTCTATTATTTACTCTCATCTTGAAAAGTTTTAATAAAAGCCTTAAAGTCTTCCTAAAAGTTCGAAGCCACCTGCTTTTGTTCAGAAATGGAGGAGTGGACGTGGTGCAATTAACTCCTTCTGCAGCAGCTGCTTTGCACAGACCATCAGCTGGGTGCTCAAATCTGCACAAAATATTCTTGGGGTGCAGCTCACGTCCCTCGCAACAGTCTCTGCACGCCTACAAAATGTGGATTCACATGGATCCTGCTCGACTGGGATGAAGAAATACTATTTTTCTGCTTATCTGCTATAAACCAGTGCTACAATCCAAACACATCCAGAGACTGCCATTCCAAAGCGCCCAGCCCACGATCTATCAGGCACAGCGCCCCGCAGAATTCATGCGGTTTGTTGGTCACGTCCAAGCTGCATGAACTATTCCGCTGACAGGAGCCCAGAATATGTATATATTGTATAAATGTAAGATATTTCTGGTCATCACCTGCACCGGGCCCCATCGCTCCTTCCTCTTACACACAAGCATCCTTGCCACATACTGTGGTGCAAGTGTCGCTTCACGGGAAGGGGTTGTGGTAAAAAATAAATAAATACCACGTGTAGGCACTACTTATAAAGCAAATATTCTCCAAAATCAAATCCCTTTTTCCTGTCAATACACAGCGTCTCTTCCACAGGGCTCAGCAATGCCAAATTATTACTATTACATTTATTTAATTTATTCAGTATTGAATGGATGGCTAAAAATCAAAACACGAGTGTTTCAGAAGAGGGAGTTTATCTTCACGTAAGTCACCAATGCAGACGCTGGCACACGAGGCATTATATAAATAAATCATTATTTTGGACAGATAATAAAGCGCATAAAAAAACCCTGCGCCAGTTTCCTATCGAAGAAAATGAAACAAGAAATACTTGTATTCTAGCAATTAAAAGAGCAAAAAGAAAACAAGTAATAGTGCCAAGTCACCTGAACTTGAAACTTGGGATTGGATTTATTAAGCACACCTTGAAACACAGAACAAGAACGTTATATAGGAAGCGTGCCCGCTGGCCAGAAGAAACACTGCCACCAAAGCTAACAACACGCCTGGCAGAGAGGACGGATTAAGGAGGCTCAGATCATAATTTTTATTTTTACCAGTAGAATAAGGACCCAGGTAGCGTTTCATGCCTGTTTCCCAAAGATTCAATCAGCAGCAAACGGCAGAGGACCAGTTCTTTTTCACTTTTATTGAGCTACTACGTATCTTGGCTATTAAAAGGAAAAATGTTAAGCAGAGAGGCAATAACAATATAGGCAGGGACCCGGCGTTTAGAAATTCCACAGGACTAAGGGATTTTGTAGATGAGACGCCTGGCCACAAGTTTTCAGCTGTAGCACAACCGCTCCCCTCCCCTTCCCTCAGCTCTACACATCCCCCAAAACCCAGGAACCCGCTCCCCACACTAAACCATCACAACTGCTTTGGAAAACTAAAATGTGATGTACACAGGAAAAAACACAGAGAAAAACCTAAACTACCAGGAACTGCAGTTTTTCTCCCTTGTGTTTTGGTGTGTTGGTTTTTTTTTTTCCTTTTCTTTCTAATCTTAAACACGATTTGCTGTATGTCTTAGACTGACTTTAACAGTCTCTCCAAGATGAACTGCCTGAGAGGTTTTTATTAATGGAAGGGTCTGGAAGATGTATACAGGGACAGGGTAGGCAGCATTTAAAATACCCCAAAACTACAGTGCCCCCGAAGTATACTCAGAACTGATATTTCAAGTTGGTTATTTTATTATTCAACCAGATTTTCAGAGCAGCCATAGATCTAATACAAAAAAAGCGTAGCTAACTGTATGCCAAGTTTCTTCTTTCTTTGAATACCTCAAAAACAGGAAAGTGAAAAATTCAATAGATTTGCCTTGAATTTAAACAAAAGCAAGATCTAATGCCAGCAAAAGGCTCTGTAGAAATGTCCACACAGCACACTGCAACGCTGTGCAGAAACACCCCTGCCTGTTCTCTCCTCATTTTGCTCGGTAACGCAGCTAGAGCCAAAGGCTGGGTGCTCTGCAAGCTCTCCTCACCAGCTAACCCAGCTCAGAGCTTCGCACAAAATATTGACCTTGCTGGGAACCAAAAACAAGCCCCAAAGCCTCAAAACCAAAGCAAAACAAACAAGAAAAACAAACAAAGAAAAAGACACTCTCCCCATCAGCAAGAGTCCTGCCATGCCTTGTAACAGAACTTCCAGCAGGCCACATGATGAAATTAAGCTATTTAATCAGCCATAGAGAGTAAAATAGTCCACTTGAAACCTATCAGTGTTCTCTGTTTGCCTTCACAGCAAAGGTTTGTAGTTGCCATGGTCCAGTGCAGCACCACAGCCATTACTGGAAATGAAGAGTAAAGGCGGTTTTTAACCACAACCAGCCAATAGACGAAGCCAGTATCAAAAGCCACCTCTTGCCTTGCTCTGCTCTGTAATGAGATCAGCCTGATTGGCAATATCCCACTACACGATGGATTAAGGTGATGTTACAACACCGGCTTCAAACAACAACCTGCCTTGATGTTAAATAAAGAACAGAAAACTCTGTGTTGAGTGCTGCTTTCATACTGGAAGCAGCTGAGGTAATAGTTTTCAACTGTTCTGATATTGCTGTACCCAGAGCATGTGGTACTATTTGATACCTTGCTGTGAATCATCCCTCCTGCAAATATCTCATAACATACATCATTTGCAATCAGTTGAAAATAACATCAAACAGAAAAAGAGTTTTGACATCAAGTCTTGTACTGAACCACTGGATCTATAGGCAACCGTTTGCTGCATCCTATACAAGGATTTTAACTTTAGTACCTGAGCAAACCAAAAGAACTAGATTATGATACAAGTAATCCAATAACATGCAAATATATCCTGCAATTTAAACAATAGCCAGTTAGTTTGCTTTTACACGAACAGTATTTCCCTTAGATTTACAAAATCATAAAAGTTGTTTTAAGGAGGCATTGAATTAATAGCTAGAAAGCACTCTGATTTAAGCAGCTGTATTTATTTTAGTGAATTAGCACTGCTCAACTTCTTACTCAATTCTACGTATCAGAAGAGAAGTCAGCCAGATGAGAACACAGTTTTGATGTCAAAACCTGACAGTGAAAAGGCTGTGAACTGCACAGCACCATTAAAGAGTTCTGACATAACAGATGGGATGTCAGGATAAGACCAACTGGTCAGTAAAGTGAAAAGATAAGTGACAGACATTAAGTTTTATTCTTTGAAATGTGACTTCATCCTCAAGATGATCTTGGCATTTGCTAGAGTTGAGAAACCATTAGTTTGGGCAAGTGGAAGCTGGTGAGTCACTGGCCAGTTCATTGACTACTACCACAATCAACCAATCTCTTTTTATTTTTTTGCTGTCTAAAGTACCAAACATGCTAACATGTCAAATTAGTAAGATTCATTAACAGACAAGATTTGCAGTTCTCTCTGCTGCTCGCAGTCATCGTTCATTTACAAAGAGGAAGGAGTGGAATCGGTACTTGAGAGCAGTTTCTTTAAAGTATTTTCAGATTACAGTGATTTTGCTTAGGAGAGAGGGTAGAATCACAAACTCTTCATCAATGAAACACACGATGGCAGAGTGAGTTACTTTAAAGAACAACACCAGTGAAACTCATTCTGTTTTCATATCTACAGAGGAGTACAATTTAATACATGTGCCGATCCTCTGGATACCAGAACATCTGGATACCTGGTTGGCAGGATACCCAACAGGAAAGAATTCCTTAGTAGCTCTGCTATGTTCAAAGTGGCAGACTCAATCTCCTCACACATACCATAGTAAAAGAGTTGCTTAAATTTGAAATTTTGTGGAAAGACAAATGAACCCGTGTACAACACATTCAACAACCAACAGAGAGAGCACGTTAGAAGTCCCAGTAGCAGGGAGCAGATATTTAGTATCTGCGACTCCTCCAAAGCAGTGGAACATACTCCCAGGATATTTTACTGTCTTCACCCCATTTACAACTATCAGATTAAAACCAGTAAAATAACTTACCACTAGGGTTAAAAGCCATGCAGCAAATGGGCTTTTCGTGAGCAGGGAAGTGGGCCACAATGCCGTCACTGTCAGAGTCCTCGCTGACAAGAACCTGCACAATATTAATAGAGACAAAGGGAGGTCAGGAAATAAAAATACACCCAAGAGAAAATACCAACTCACTGATACAGGAATCGTTTTGTAAGATACGTCAATTAGAAATATAATTGTATGTGAACTAAAAGCAAACAACCTTCTGCAATATTTTTTCAGATAAAGTGACATGAGACCCATTCAGACAGTGCACACAGCTCTTTAACTGTGCACAACAATAACAAAAATCACGTAATAGAAAGAAAAACCAAGAAGTGGCATAGTGTTTTTGCAAAAAGAAGGGAATATTTAACCATTACATAAACCAGTATTTTCTTCGGGAGGATTTATAGTACCCATGGCAAAGGAGTGGACAACTGGATCAAAAACCCAGACCAGGAAAGCGAGTTTGCTTTCTAGTATTATATAATAGAATCATAGAATCATTATTTTCCACCAGCGGCAGAGTTTCAGGAACGGTGCAGTTTGCATCCTCTTAGTAAGTGGTGGTGGACTTGAGGTATCTGGATTTCCAAATGACAGAAGAAATGCCAGGGACTGGGAGCGTGTACGGAAGTAGACGCATCGAGAAACAAACAGCTAACAAGAACTTTCTCCATCTTGAAATTGCCTCAAAGGACATTAAAGTATTACAAAGGTTGTTAATGAAAACCCCTTTGAGAAAAAAAAAGCAGCTCTGTTGTAAAATATCTTCTTGTGAACAAAAAAGCAATTAAAAGGTTAGGAGAGTTTTCACAATGGAGGGAAATTAAGGGGGAAAAGGAAATATCTGGCCTGAGATCTGTGCTGTGCAACATCTTCTGGAGAAAGGGACAAAGGATGAGCTTTTAGTTTTTAAAACAAAAGGCTGTTTGAAGTTGACAAAACTACTTGGGCCAAGTCAAAACTAAAGCTGACTATGAAGATCCAGAAGGACCCTCAGAAGGACACGGTGTCCCTAATGTCTAATTGTATGAAACGGGAAAGATATTCTTAGAGATTTGTAGAAGAGAACCAGAAGATGTGGGGACAAACTCATGGAAGAGCTGTAAAAGTATTTTATTCCTTGGTTATGTCATGTTAGGAGACTAAATTAAGTAAAACAGTGAGAAAGATCTGTCAGAAAAAGACTTAATACAAGGGTTTCTGTGGTCAGCAAAAACCACCTTCTTAATCAGATAGTGCAAACTTCCCCATTTTGAGTTCAGAATAATTTGTCTGCTGCTTCCAAAATAATCTGAAAGGTTTTTAATACTTCCTATTCCTAAACAGATATCAGAATAATTTGAAGATATTTTTATGCTTCAAACAGAGCAATCATCTTTAAATGTTTAAAGAAGTCACGTAATATGGATGAAGAGGCCTGCGCCTGACTGACTTGAAATGTTCAAATTACTTGGCACTGTCACATAAGCACAATTATGGTTTTGCTTTCCGTTGTCAGCATTTCGTGCTTATTCCAGAACCACTAACCAAAGGGTCTGGAGATCTTCCTAAGAGCTTTTCAAAGAAGCAGTGTACTTTTCTCAGCCTGTGTAAACGGCACTAAACTCCTATACATCATCTTTTCACAGCTTCTACTTTTAGGTAACTGGGTCTTATCCTAAACATTTCCCTCTAATTAAAGATACACGATAACGATAAAGTGACCTCATAAACCAGCTTTGCAAAAGAAATAGGTTTTATTCAATCCAGGCTGTTAAACAAAAATATTTCATCTAGAAATGCGTAGGTATCAACAGTATCTAAATCACTGCTAAAACCAGTACTACAGCCTATTTCTCATGCATCATCTTCTCCAGACTGTGAACTGGATTAATTCAGCATGGCTTTTGGGAAAAAAACCAACTAAAAAATAAATGCACCACTGTTATCATCCCTGCAACATAACCCCCCTATGAAACAGGCAAGGAACACTCTGGATGGTAAGACGGCCTTTAAAGACTTCTCCTCTGGAAATACAATACAAAGGACAAATTTCACAACATTAAAAACCATGAAACACCTTGGACATACCAACTGGAGAATACAATAAAGCCCAAACCTAGTTATTTGTAGGCTCTGCTAACTGCTTCCATGCTTTAAAATGTTTGTTTTTCAATCACTGCTTAAAATTGTGTTCCTGGAAAAACAGCCTCTCTGTTTAGTCTAAAAGGAGTTTTTGAAAATCTTCACTTCTCTCTGTGAAGCTGATTTTTCAGACATGACGAACCAGTCCTTATTTTGGCTGTTATAGAATTTCATTGTTTGTGATAGAAATAAGAGGAACAAGAACTGATCAGCATAAGGTTCAATGAAGAAGAAAAGAAAAGGCCCTGTGAGCTTGGGAATCCTGACAACCTTCGCCTGCCACCAAGCCTGGCTCATGCAGAGCTTCCCTCCTAGGAAGGCAAGGGGAAAAAAAATAACCAAAATTTAAAATAAAATCAAAGGAATTACAGCAGTTGACTTCACTTCATTATCAACCAAAAAAGAGCCCCTTTGGAAATGTCCCTTCCAAAACCTGCTACAAAACTAAAGCCTGGCTCACATTCACATGCCGATTTTGAGCTCGTGTAGCTCTAAAATCATAGTATAATTTTCACCGTTGTATGCAACGTAAGAAACATAAAATGATGCTGCTAGAACACAAGACACTTTAGACTGCCACACATTCTCTTCTGTAGTAGAGATCTTTAAATGAGTATAACTGCCTGAGTACAAGAGGGTTTATACAAATTTGGGTAGATAAGCTAGCACAGATTTTGTGCAGACAAGGATGAAGACCTGACCCATACAGTCTTGAAGAATTATTCAAGGCCACCATCATGCAGGCCACACAACTTTTACAACCCACTTCTTGCAAAGGCTGAAGTGGAAGAAGTTCTCGGCAAAGGTGCTGGAGAGAACGATGTCCATAGGCTAAAAAATGGCACATGAAATCAATATTGGCATTGCACAACTGGTTCCTCGTGGCCAGTTTATGGTTTCTTACCACTGAAAAGAGCAGGGCTGGAAATTCTTCTTGGAAGTCAAAACAAATTGCCCAATAACACATGCAAGGGTTGTCAAAAAGCTCGAAGGAAGCAGCTCACTCAGCTTCCTGACGCACACAGCATACAGAGCCCACAGGAATCCGGAGGCTGCAATTTTTTTCATCCCGAACAGGCTTCGTTCTCCAAGGTAGCGGCCCCTAACCACTCTACTATTAAAAGACCTTACGAAGTCTCTCATTGAGAAAGGTTCATAAATCTTAGCATTACTCTTCTAATTGCATAGTCACGGAGGTTCCTAAGGATGCTCAAGTATCTTCCTTGCTGAGCTTCCCACCGTTACAAACAGAAACACCATTTTACGAAAAAGGACCGACAAGAACGAAACACTGAGGCTCTTGCACCAGGACGGCCCTTGTAAATCAGCGCTCAGCCTGTTTCTGATGCCCAAACAGTCTCTTATCACAAGGACTGCAACACAATTTTCCAAAAAGCTGCCCAGGCAGCAGAGCCCGGAGCTGGACGCGCTGAGCCAACGGCGCAGCTCCCTCAAGCCAGCTCTATTAAAGTTCAACAGAACCCTGGAGTTGATGGGCGATGAATCAAGTCCTCTTTATCGCACTCTAAAAGAGAAACAGACAACACACCTAAGGGATCATTACGTTTACTGTCGGAAAACAGCGTTTGCTTTGAGGGCAAGAGATAGCTGAAGCCAAAGCTTTCTTCTCCTGTGCCATATTTTTCTTCATTCGTTGTGTTTTCCATACTGCTGAACAGAAGCCACTAGTAATTACGACTTCAATTATTTTAATCTTTAAAGGCAAATTACACCACTTATCCCAGTGGAGACATGTTTTTAAATAAAACATGAAAGTAACACAAATAAAAATGGACACAAATCTAATCAAGCAGGTCCTACTCTTAATAAAGTTAAGAAAGAATAATCCCATCATCATCAAAACAAATAGCTGTGGCAATATTTATAAACACGAATATCAGAGAATAAAAGATCTTTGCATGTTTACTTATTAAGATCTCCGCTGACTTAAATAGGTGAAGTTGGGGCAGCGTCCACTCCAGTTAGTGCGCACAAAAACCAACCCCCTCCAAACCCACCCCCCCAGTTAGTCTCCCCCAACTTATAGCTAAGGTCAAACATCAGTGGAAAAGGGCTAAAAGTGATAAATCTGTGGCATTAACTACTGCACTCCTTTTAATAGAATCCAGCATAAACTCAAACCAGCCTTGTGCTCAGCCTGAACCATTTATCTGAGACAAAAATGTCTTCTTGACAAAAAACAGATCTCCTTTAATAAAAGTAAGGCAGACAGTATTATGCTCTGAGGGAATCCTGTTGCTCTTTTTATATTTATATATATATAAAAAAAGAATTCTTCTGTAATACACGTAGATATAAAGAGAGAAGAAAATCGATGCCAAGTACATGAGCATTAGAACATCAAATTAGCCTTTGTGAAGGCTGTTTTTATAAATAAAAAGCACTGGTGTTAATGACCAGTGGTGTTGCACATGCAGTTAAAGTTTTATTATTGCATCCAGTTTATTCTTTGAGCTTCTTTTTTGCTTTAGACCGAAGTTTCACAACAATTCTTCCTCCCGATAAGCATCTTTACTCCGTTCAATTGTTATCGACTTCTTACCAAATGAAAACGAACTTTTGAAACTGCACTGGTCTGCAGGGTGTTTTTTTCTGAGAATTCCTCTTTAATGCAATAAAAAGTTAATAGGGAACAGGAAAAAAAAAAAAAAGCACCCATCGCATTTTAAAGCATAAAAAGATCAACGTGTTATCTTATTTTTGCAAGTTATTTTTAAAATATTTAGTCGGATTTTTTCACGTGTTTCGGATGATCTGTGAAAGAAACACGACGATATCTCATCAATCACGGCGCTCCAGCAAAAGCACTAAGAACCAAGTTTTGTATTTTTAAATGACCACATATTTCTCTGTCAACTACATGTTAGATGTTTAACAGATTTACATTCAGTCGCAAAACTGGTGACTTTTGAGAAAGGTCATTATTGCAGACTACGCGTGGGTGGCCTCACCGATGAATTAATTAAGAATACAGAAACAAAGGTCAAAAGAAAATAATTTTTCTTTAAAACTCAAGCCACTAAACTCTTCCACGTTTAATTCCAATTACTGAAGAAGAGGACATCTGTAGAGCTTTAGCTTTATCCATTTCAACTAATTAACGGATTCAAATAAATAGTCGTTACATCTAACTGAAAAGTTTGCTAACACTTCATTAGGAGGAAGTTTAAACAAGCACACGACCTTATTAACATATTTTGGTTTACCACAAAGTTACTTGGGCATCTCGCTAATTATTTTTACTCCTTTTACAAATATATCATGACAGCCAACTTCAATAATTCCACATTCCTTTGCATCTATTTAATTACTTCGTAATTCGCATTTTCTTCAAGTACCACCAATTTTGAAAGTAGGAGCTATCATATAAACAACTGCCAGGTATGAGATTCTTGCTACAATATCTACATTCATAAGGTTTATGAATAATATTTTTCCTACAGATTTAATCCCGAGGGATTATATTAGAAGATTTCATTGGGGTTTAAGTGTATATTTTTCAGTGGTAAATTGGGATTTCAAGCTCTGCCGTGGTAGCACAGTACGTTTCAGGAAATGCATTGAGTTCTATCTCACGTTCGTTACATTGGATATCTTTGAAATGGCAGATAGAATTTAAAAAATAGTGAAAAATTAGAGCTGTAGTTTCTGGTTTATGTCCAAAACATGTTCCTCAATCATCCTACTAGCAAATAATTCTGGATGTTCACACACAGGCACAGAGGAGCTCATTCTATCTTTAGAACCTGTGTTGCTATGCTCAAAGTAAATGGACAAGCACATGCATTGTTACTTTGCACATATATATATTTGTATTTTTTAAAAACCCTGCTCCCCCACAAAAAAGCGTTCATTTCTCCTTCAAACAGACATGTTTGCCTGCCTTTAATTGACTGTCATCTTCTCCCATTTTCTTTCTCTCTTTAAAACAGACTTCTTCCTTTTTTTACTATGTGTTATCTAATGATGTATTTTATTACTTGGGAATTGTTTTCATTGCAACACCCAAATTCTTAGTTAGGCTGGGCAGGTAGATAGAAATCTTCATTGAGCTGAAGGAGGTGAGGTATTCCTTTCACATTAGGGGTCTGATGATGATAAGAAATAACTCCTTTCTGCTTCTGAACACTGAGGCTAACCACCTCTGGAAACCAGGCATGACACACAAATATATTTACATAGCTGCTGGACAAATCTCCGATGAAAGGGATTTGCAAGGCTTTCAAACTGTTAATTCAGTCCAGAAAAGCCTTGGTAGGCATTACCAATTCTTGTGGTTTCCCAGCCCATTCCGGAAGAGCGGTGCCACCCAGTACAGCCACCCAGCAGCATCCCCACCCAGCAGAAAGGAAACGCTCCAAGGTCGGCACCTTCAGCGCTGGAGGAAGCAGGAATGCCACAAAGTGTTTCTTTGCACCCACCCAGACCTCTTATTTCCCACCTGGAATCTGACAACTGGGATGCTAAACCAGTAACTTCAGAAAATCACTGCCACCCAGCGTCAAGAAAACGGAGACTAAACTGCGGAAGGCATCAGCTACACTGCTAGGCAGGAATCGGCTCAGTCCTCCTTCTACTGCAACCAAAGCATCGGTAATAACGTAGTTTGGATGACTCCCATCAGAAGAGTAAAATAGTTTCAGAAATTAATAGGACAAGGAAGAACCTATGTAGCTCAGTCATCCAGATTTCCAATTGGCACGATGCTGAACCACGAGTTTACGTTGAAGCGTGTGAGCAATCACGTTTAGCTCACGAGATTACTCACATCGCTTAAAGGTCAGACTTGCGAAAATGCTTCCCCGAACTGAAGTTTTGCTCAATTACACTACAAAAAACCAGCCAGGACTACCCGGCGAGTGAAGAGTCCGTGCCATCTAAACTAGCACATCGCTTCTGGCAGGCTCGCCTGGCTCTGCCAGCGCGCAAGGACAGGATCCCTGCCAGGCTCCCCGGGCCAAGGCAGTTCACACAACTGCCTAAATCTGAATTTGCCACGTTCAGACCAGGCTGTGCGAACCACAAAAATGTACATTTTCACCTGGCAGTAGAAATCCAGCTGGAGGGATGGATATGAACTCAGTGGGGACTGCGAGCACCCACGACACACCTCCCATTAGAAGGTTCTTCACTGGGGCGGTGCTGAATGATCATCTTTATTTAGACCATGTACAAACTATATTTATTTTTAACCAACTTCCGTTTTGCTAGATGCACATTTCAGTAAGAAACAATTGTTATAAAGTCTTCTGGAGCACAAAAATCTAATGTAAAAGAAAGATTCATTTCTTTTTCCTGGGAAAAAAATAAATCGTGAATTCTGAAAGCGAGTCTCAGCACTGAAAATAAATTATTAACTCAGCAGCATTTTAAAACTTCAGATCACAAAAATATGAACGCACAACATACAATTAGGGTATTTAACTTCGAGCCTCTTTCCCTAGAGATTCGAGGCAAAAAATTATTTTACTAGAACTGAAGGCTTATTTATGTTCCAGCAGCAGTTATTTGGACATGGCAAAAGCGTTATCATTTTTACAACTCCTTTTCCATAGTGCCCTTTAGGCTTGATAGCTCCCTACCATTGTTCGGGTCAGAGGACAAGTTCATAAAACCTCTAAATCATACATAACAAGAATTAAAAACCTGAGCTGTATCACTTCTTTTCTCCCCCTAGGCCTATGCAGAAGAATCAAAGCACAGACAGTGACCATCAGAAATAATGACCACATTAAACAAGGCTTCATGAGAAATTTATGAAGTAAAATACTGCGCTTTTTTTTTTCCTGGCAGTATACCATGAGCCAAAAAACCGCTCCTTTTTTCACCAGGAAACAAAACCAAACAGATTTATTTTAACACCCCACTCTAAGATGTTAAGTAAAATAAATTTTTTCCCTTCTCTTATTTTTTTTCCTTTTTCTTTTCTTTTAATTTTGTAAGAAAAGGGCTATAACGTATGACAATCTTTTTTCAGTGTCACACTCCTTGCATAAACACTTCCCAAACTAATTCTCAAACAGCCTGGCTGGGCTTTTGTTTGTTTTGTTTGTTTTTAAATAAAACATTTTATTTTCCACTCCAGTAAGAAAAGAAAATAACTTGACTACCGATTTGTCATTAATACCTTAGTAACTTACCTGGAACAAGCATCACAGAGATGGGAGAAACAAGATTAAAACTCTTTTTTTCTTTTTTAAATTCAATAAATGCGAACATTAGGAAACAAGCAAACAAAAAAATCTTACTAAATGGTTACAGAATAATTAAATCCACGGGAGTCCCGTATCAACATCGATTCCAGGACCAGACTCTTAAAAATAAAATGAAATTAATAAAAAAAGACATGGATATCTTCTGTTATAGAGACACTACAACACACTAGTTTAAAGTTGGTGTGATAATGGTATGGATTTTTCAATAAATGCTTTTGCCTGGTACACTGTGCTGTAGGTCACTGGTAAAACTGGACATATGCCTCTCAAAACAGCATCGTGCTTGATTACATTTTAGTTTTGAAATCCATGTCAAATTACAAGCTTTTATACTTCATGTCCCACTGCACCCATCGCCTTTTTTAAACTGGAATTCAACAATTCACCGTATTTCCAGACAGCTGCATTTTCCAGTCACGTTATATATTAATAAATATAATCAGACTACATACACATTGCAACTGATCAGCATAAATCAATGTCAATTATGAGCAAGTGTTAGAGAGACAAAATGTGACACTTCACACTTGATGTTGTCAAAGTGTCACATAAATACCTTCTGAGGACAATATATATATTGGCTTAATTTCAGTCCCAAATCAGACTCCATCGCAGCTGCCTGTGCCTGGAAAAGTTTCTGACCTAGCAAAAATCCAATCTATTTTTCATTTTCAGAAGCAGAAAATACACTTTTCTGGAGCTTTTTGTGAAAATGAGCACACATTCTGTTTCTGTGCAGACTGTTATTACCTGCCCTTCTGCAACTGTCTCTGTGTCAATGATCGTGATGATTCCAGGCACCAGGGGACTTCGACGAATGTTGCTATGAGCTAAAATTTCTTCTTCGGTTGCTCCTGAAGGCAGCGTCCCTGTCAGCTGGGTAACTACTTTACCAACCATTGTAAGTCCGGTCTTTATCGTCTATAAAAAGAAAGAGAACCAATAAATAATGTTTAGGGCTGTTTTCTGGATCTACTTTGCATTTTTTCTCAACACAAGTAACGTAACGAGATTGTGCACAGCAGAAGTACATAAAACATATGTTTTTGTAAGTGATATAAAGCTGCAAAGGGCTGTATGTAACAGAAAGAGCTTGAAAAAAAGAACAGCATGCTATCAGTTGGAAGTATTCACCTTTAATAGGGAATTAAATGCTTCCAAAACATTCTTGAAAAAAAAGAAATATTTTACTCTTGTCTAAATGTTAGAGTTGTTAAATTTTGTTATTTACTCATTCCAAGAGGTCCACAGTGCAGATAGCTAAAAGAACTGAATGATGAAGCCAAGATGGGTGGTTGTGTGAGAAACACTTGCAGCCCCTAACGGTTAATGCTGAAATAGTGGTGTCTTCTGCACAAGTGCAACAGACAAGGAGTTTGGCCTTCAGCAGATATGACAGACAATTCTCAGCAATTATGGCCTTTACAGCTTTAAAGCTGACCATGGGACTCAACTTCAGCAGAACTGAACCTGCCATCCTCAAGGTACTAGAGAGGTCAACCCCGTACAACATGCGCACACGTCACATCACAAATGTTGGACTTTCCATAGCCTGTGTGTTTTGCAGACACGGGTTTGAAAACACCCATTGCAGCAGCTTTTATCATCTAAAGATGCTGAAGATTAGCTTTATGTTGTTTTATTTTATGTGGAGAAAGAAGGAGAGCGTACACAGTAGGAGAGATACAGCTTGAAAGAATAACAACCCAAGCTACAACTTTAAATATTTTCTCCTTGATTCAAGGACTGCACCTTATTTGCCTATAAAGAACTGAGCAGATTTATTATGCAATATAAATAAGAAATAGCCATAGAGATCAGAACGGAATGACACTGTAACAAGCCAATT
>WEIS01089244.1:2247-12905 GCA_013389965.1 Todus mexicanus | reverse complement strand
ACTCAACTGCACGCTGAACAGCTTCTTGTTGTTTTCTCAGTAAGTTTCTAACAGTTGCAAAGGTCTGAGAAGTACATTCTGTGTTGTAGCATTTTTAACCTTACAGTGGTTCCAACAGCTGAATTCTGTGCCATGGCAGCAAGAGTTCCCTCAAGGGATGGTCTTTGCTTTTTGAAAGAAGTACCTTAACTTGTTGGTGGCTGCATTTAGATCACGAGTCAAAGAAAATATACACACTTCTAACAGTATTTTAGAATATTAAGGCTTTATTTGCAATCCCTCATATTGCTTGTTGTAGGCTTCTGCTGACTATTTTTAGTGGTTTTAAGTTCCCCTTAAATTGCTGCTGGTGCAGCGTAGGTCAGGTCATGCTGAATCACTGAGTGATGCAGGAGGTGCTGGGCAAGTATCCTTACGTGTTTCATTTGTTATTTCTGCTAGTTCCACAGATTTTTCATAACAGATGTTGAACTGCACTTTATTGAATAAAAGTTACATCCCTACCAGCTACATAGCAACATTTTGGAGATCAAACCGTGGGCCTCTGACATGAGCCGAATTTCAAATTGTACCAGCTCAGTAGTCCAGGACACACACATGACTGGATGCTGCCCAAGGGCCATGCTGACCAGGCTTTACAGATATGCTGTGTGTATTTTCCCACATAACAGGGAGGTGGGAGCCCTGTTAATCCTTCCTGTCCTTGATCGTCTTGGAAAAAGGTCAATCAACACCTCAAGGGGAAGAAAAATTGAGGCTGTAGCTACAATCTATATTCAACACCTGGTGTGATCATGTTTTTTCTATAGGGTCAGTTATCCAGTAAGGACGTTGGATCAATAGGGCAATAAATAGAGCGTCCCAGCAACTGCACCCACAATTTGCTGTCTTCTGCAGCCTTGGTTTGAGTGTTACAAAAGCATGCTTTTCTCCTTTAAATAAAATAGCTTCAAGGAAGCACTGTGCTGTGCATTTTGGAGCTCATACCAGAATAATGAGTATTCTAAATCATAATAAGAAACAGAGTCTTAGAAATCAATACTGGGTTTTGGCAACTAACAAAATAGAACATGGGCATTCATTTCAGAGTCAGAAACAATTCATCTCGGTTTTACCGGGCTTGTTAAAATTTATATATTCTGATCATTTAAACAATTGGATTATTTTATTATTTTTAATAGTAATTGTGAGGAAAATGGAATATGTCTCTAAGCTATGGGGAAGGATGTTTTTCCAGCACATGGTGAAGAGTTGGAGTGTAAAATAATCCTTTTCAACCACTTAAATTTCCTCACACCTTTGAGGGTTGTTACATTTCAGTATCTCCTTAATGATATTTCAGTCCTGGCTTCTTGAGACTTGCTCTGCAAAAGCAAAAGGAAACACTCCCACCACAGAGTCTCACAAAAGGATGCTAAGTGAGGAGGTGAGGTGCTACAGAAGGACAGGAGTCAAACTATGGACTGTGGAATGAACAACTGAATGTAAATGGAGGACAAAGTGCTGTTGAAATACTGGATTTGGAAAGGCTTGGGATTTGTCCAAAAGGCACAAATTACTAGTTCTAACCTGGAATTAATAGTTCTTGTAAGGAATATTAAGGCAGATAAAATAGGAGCCAGAAGAGACTATGGGTAATGAAAGAATACAGTCAACAAAGGGAAAATGAGGAAACAATTTTTAGTTTTAAAAAATTAAACATACACAAAAACAAACTAACAGGAAGAAAACCCATAAGGACTAATAACTTTTCTAACTTGTTTCTTCTTAATGTTCTTCATATATGACATCTATTCTTGCTTAACTGGATGGTGCAGATGGAAATGCTAAAACTGAACAGACGATTCCACTCTGTCATCTGGTGCCTACAGAGCTGGCGATGTAGATATGTGAGAGTTGTGTTTTGCCCATTGCCTAGGTTGCCTCTCTAGCTGGTGGAGAGAAATGACTCTGGAAGTTGGTTTACTTCATCCTAAAATGTGTCTAGAATATGGGAAGGGCCTGTCCCTTTGCACCAACTGGAGAGGAAGCCCAGAAACTGAGACCAAGCTACATTCTAGGCAACTGAAGATAGAGGAGGGGAACCCTGCCCTTGCTCCTTGCATCCTTCTCCCGGAAGCGCAGGAGAAGGCTCTTCTTCTATAAGTTAATGAAAAGCAGTGTAGCTCAGAAGGAAAATGGCAGTGTTTGGGAAAATGCCACAACTGGATTTTTTTTTTCCTCTTGCTGATAAAAAAGGAGTTTCTGATGCAGAGGTAAACTGGTTTCCATCTGTGGAATACAGTAGCCCAAAATGGAACACTTCCGTGATCAGTAACTACTGAAAAGCAGCATTAGTAAAGGAGTAATTCTGTCATGATTACAGAGCTTAGTACATCGTACCACGAGGAAGTACGTTACAGTGAGGTGTTAAATGTAATTAATACCAAAATAGTCTCATAACAAGTGATTGCATAGAGAGTAAAATGAGGCCTATTTAAGCACAGTCTTACTAGACCTTGGTTTGTTGGTAAATGGGGAGAGCTGTTCATTGTGACAGCACTCCTCAAGTAACAACACCCACACTGCAAGTCCAAGATACTGGCATGAATTATGTTAGATCACTGCAAAATGAATGAACAGCTAACAGTGTTTGTGACACCAAACAAACAAGGGAGTTAGCAGCTGTTCAAATATATACCCCACCTAACAAGAAATAGCATTTCCACGTAGACAGTTCCTGGAAAGAGCTTAGGTCCTTTCTCATTTGTTTTTGATACACTTCAATATGACAGAATTCTGTTACAATCTGGAAGGGAAATACTGCTGCTTTTATTTTTACGCCGCGGAGTATGCACAATGGGAATGGTAAAAGCAGGTAAATACTTTGGTTCATGGTTCACTCCTTGCAGTTCTTTCAGCTGGGAAAAAGTGCATCCAAATAGTATCAAAACTAAGGGAAGGCGTGAAGTGGTGGAAATTCAGAGGTGGCAGATATAAATGATAGAGAGGAGTAACAGAGAAATCTTTCACATACACTCAAGGGGAGAAAAAAAAATGTGGGTACCTGAGTATCTGGCAGTAGCGCTGAACCTGCACATGAGTATCTGAAGGTGCAGCTGATGCTTCTCCACTCTTTCATAAAACCATACACGTGATAATGCAGGGGAGAGGTCCATGAAACATATCTTGTGTGTCAGGTTTTAACAGGCTTGGGCACACCTTTGGTGGCGTACAGTAAAGCTTGGATCCGAAAAACCACTTTGCTTCAATAAAAGCTGGAGTATTTAGCTGCTTTTCTGTGAATAAAAAGCTTTCCCTTAGTGTGCCTTTTAGTACAACGAAGCTTAGCAGAAGTGTGTGTTTTTGCAGGAGATCCTTGTATTCCTAATAGTGTATCTGAAAAGCAACAAAATGTGTCCCTGTATGAATATCAGGAAGATGATCCCAGTCACTGTCAACCTGGCTGGTGATTGCTATCACAATATTTGAGTGTGTTCAAGGGGGTCATCAGAAGAGCACCCCTGCTGGGCTAAGGGCAAGCAGGAGGCAGGGTTGTGCCTAACAGAATTTTTAATCAATCAACCACATGTACTGTGTTGAATGTAAGACAAATATGAGCTCCAAAGGAAAAGCCCTAATGCTGCAACCTTTGTTATTGCAGTTGGTCCCCTTCAGCAGGTTGGCCCTGGTGTTAGGTGGGTGTCCCCAAGGTGAAGGAGGGTGGCCAGGTGGCAACCCACTGCGAAGTCTGGTGGAACAGCATTGCCTGAGCGAGGAGCAGTTACCTCTGCACTTCTGGACCTGCCCCTGGCACACAGTGGGTGCACCAGGCCATCTGGGACAGAGTGGAACAGCACCCATACAAACCCCTGGCAGCAGGGGAGTGGAGAGGAGAAACACAAAAATATGCATCCAGTGAGCTCTTAGCAATTTGCTGAAAACATTTTTTGGGAAGCCGAGGGGCTAGTGATGGTGTCCATTCTGTTGCTAACAACCATCTCCTGGGGCAATGAAGAGGATAAGATAGCAAGGACAGAAGGGTAGTGAAAATTTCCCTTTTGGTTTCCCTTAAATTAATGAGCAAACAGCACAGATGGGGTAAGTGAGGCAGAAGAAGAAAGCCAGCATAAACATTCCCTGTAGAGTGCCTGAAATGAAGACATCCTTTGTGTGAAACACATAAGCGACCAAAAAGCATTTTCACCTCTGTTGTTTCCATTTGGGGGAGAGCTCTCTGAAGACTGTTTAGGTCTTGCTATAGAAAAGCACAGTAATTGTCAGCCCTGTAGCCCTCCGGATGCATGTGTCCATCCTTGAAAGAGCGTGTCAGTTTTTGTAGGCGCCCTACCTCTGCCACCAGCCTGTACTGGAAGGGGCAGGGGCTGATGTCAGCAGAGGAAGCAAGTTCAGCTTTGCTGTATCACCATCATGCCAGTAGCTGATGGAATTCATTTGACCTGTCCAAATTTCCATAGTCTTGAGATTGTGCTGGAGTTGCCTGGCTTAAGACTTGACATCTGTCAGATGTGGCGATTTTTAACTGCAGACTCAAAGAATTGCTAATAGTAGGCTAGTAAATAGTGTGCAATTAACTTTCTCAGGCTGTTCATTAATTTTACTTAAGCCACCACCCATTTTTAAAAGCAGCTTGTTTCCTAGTCTTCAGTCAGATTTCTTTGGTATAATACTACCAAGATTTTACTTTAAGAGTGTTGTACTAGATACTGCTAACTAAGTAGTAAGTCATCCCAAGTACATTCTAGGTGAATGTAACTCTCATTTGCACCGAAAATGGTAACTGTAATATTACTTCTTTGTACTTCAGCATGTCCTGAAATTAAGTCTTAAAAACGATTGAGTGCTATAATCATATGTGGCCTGTATACGAACGTCATCTGTGTGTGGAGTCATTGCTACTGCCACAGAAAAATCTAGCAAGAGAAAATTCATAGTACAGATTTTATTTAAAGGTAATTTATTGCCGAAATACACATGCAAAGAAGCAGATTACCCAAAAAACCAGAATTAACTTTTATGTAATTTATTAACAGTATCAATAAAAATAAGTTAATTACAGGCAGATTAATTCTGTAGGTTGTAAATTGCTGTGCAACAGTGTATGGATCGTCTGACCCATAGATCATAAACAAATTTTGGTAACATCTAGTGTGTACACGGGGGTTGTACAAGCGACCCAGCCTCAGATCACCTTAAGGCCCTGTCTATGTGGAGACGCCCTGAGGGGAGCTGTGTAGACAGCTCAGCCCTGAGCTGTCCAGAAGCCACAGACCAACCAGGGCAGTGCTGCACCATGCAAAGAAGCCACACCTGAACTGAGCCTTGAAATCTCTCAACAAATAATATGCCCTGAGTCTCAATCCAAATCACTATTCAGTTGCCTGAGAAAGTAAGATAAAGAGAACCTGGAGGGTTTCACTTGTAGTTTCATATGACAATCTTGTGTATCCAGATGGGATAATCCAATCAGGCATGGTCTTGTCCACAGTCAGGTAAATCAGGGAATAAAAACCCTAATGCTCAAGTTAGGAATTGGGAGTCACCTCTCCAACACTAAAACTTGCCTTTATGGAGACCCTTCCCTCTCAGCTGGGACATTGACCAAGGTCACTTTCCTGGGATTGAGACTCCTTACCTGGAGGGGTAAGTGAATATTTAGCATGCTGTAAATTTGCAACCACGGATGATTAACTAACACACATATAATATTTAGTGCACTTTTCAAGTTGTTATAGTGTATTCTTGCTTTTATGTTCTAGTACTGTGTTTTTCCATTGTATCCATGAAAACCTGCATTGGTGATGTATTAGATCGGTGAGCAAAGTTCAAATAAAGTGTTTGAGCCTTGCAGTTAAACCTGTGAGTGAAGTTCAAATAAATCATTTGCTTGAACCTTGCAGACTAGTCTCTTTTCACCACAAATGGTTATCCAGATTAAACTGCAGATCTGTCTGGGATTGAAGTTAACGAGATTTGGTCTGGGCTCCCTGCTCACAGAGATATCCTGAAATAAAATAAGTTAACTTTTTTTTTTCTCAGTTTGGGAGGAAGTGTTAACAGTTCCAAGATAGCTTTCTCTCCTGGTCTTCATTTTTACATCCTAGAATTTGCATCACTATGTCTCTAGCCAGGCAAGAGCAGAGTAGTACCTTTAGTCATAACACGCTGAGGAATGACTGACGTGATGAACACGAACTGGCCTAGCATACAACATACCTGAAGATACAGTAGTGAACCGTCTGGTGACAGCGGTTTGAATTCCATGTTCATGTGGTCCCAAACGTGTTCCTTTTATAAATGTTTCAGACATTTAAGAGTAAATTATTCAAAGAAACAGCTGGAAATCAACTCCTACCTCACACAGTAGGTACATTTGAAAAATCTCTGTAAGACAATGAAGTGATTTAGAAGTACTTTCTCCTCTCTTTTCTCATCATTATTTCCTATGAAGTAAAATTATGTTTGAGATCCTGGAACTGTGTCCCAAAAATGTATATATTGTGGTGATTCCTTGTGCTCCTACTGTAAAATGAGTTTGCCATTTCCAGGTTTCTATACTGGGAGTTTTTGCATTGGACTCATGGCTGGAAACAAGTAACAAGCCATACTTCATAATCTACAAGCCTGAGGTAGCGGGTATCTGCATTCAGACAAAATTCCAAATAAAATTGGCATCAGCAAGCCTTTGGCTGAATGACAAAACAACTCTTCAAGGGATTATCTGATGTAATCTGAAGATAGGGCCTAGGCAAAAAGAAATAAATTCACTCAAGTGAGCAATGCCATTGAAATTCAGGCATTTTTCTAGACAGTGCTGAGCACTGCATGACTGAAGAATAATGTCATTTAAGCTTGTGAGTAACCTCATGAACTTCACAGACTTTTTGAAAATGCTTAAGAGAAACAAAGGGAAACTGTAGATCTACTTATTTCAAGAGATTCCACTTTTTGCTTCCATACCTCCTTTTAGTGCAGTAGGTGAGGGATGTATGCAGAAAGCCTCATAATATGTGGGGAAGACTCTACGCCGCAAGTGTCTGAATGAAAATGCGGACAACTGATCATTTGTTGAAACCGTGAACAAACCCACAACTTCCATGCAGTCAGACCTGTGAGGCTGTCAGTTTACTGAGCTCATTTTAAAGACTGGAAACTGCAGAACTGGTCAAGAACATGAGAAATTAAGTCATCCCAGTTTCCACTTAAAGTTATCCCAAACATTAACATTTAAAAACTATCTGTGTACTGTTTGCATCTGGAAAGCCAAGTTCTTACTGCTTTATCCAGTGCAGATATATATAGTACAGAGTCTGTATACAGGCTCTGGATAAGGACATCATCCACTCTACTGACTGCAAAGGAAGGAACCCCATTAAAGGCTCAGGAGGAAATATAATTTCTTAGATCTCTTTTTTTTTCAGAGAGTGCATTGTCTTTACATCAGTGGGTACCTGCATGCATTTGAAAACCTTTAAATTATGATCTTCGGTCAGGTACTTGTCAAATCTCTTTCTCCCCTTTTAGCAGAATATTAGAGATTAACTGTGAATTTTTGAACAGCTGCCTGCACATTTTGTGGTAGACGTACGCAGTGTAACAATCCATTAACACCTGAGTGGTTCCATCAGCACAGAGAGAATGAGGCAGGATCCTCAGCAATTCTTACACCATCATCTGCGTCAGCAGTGCCTGGGGAGACATGTACCTCCCTCTCCCTTACAAAGTAAGAAATTACCGCACGCCCTCTGCAGTGCCTCAGACTGATCAAATCCATTGCATCGAAAGAAACTGCGCAGCCTTATTTAACTCCTACTGCCAGCAGCTTCATACCATGTATCTTAGACACTGGTAGAGTCACTCCTGCTCTCCAGTGGGTGATGCAGAGCCAGGTTTGTTTACAGACACCTTGTTTCTTTCTTCAGATAATAGTCAGGTTTTGCAGGTTTAATCAGGATAACTGATTGTTGCTACTATGACATTCCTTTAATAACTATTTACAGTTTCATTTCTTTTACTAATGGAAAATACGTATTTCTATTACATTCAGATAAGAAAATACACTATGATCTGCCATTGCAAAGATTGATTTTCCTTCTGTGGCTTTAGGATCATCACGAACGAGTACAGCTCACAGATCCTCAGCTGAATGCCTGAAGGGCAGCATCAGATTTTGTGCAGATATTACCTGCCTAGCTTGGCCTCTAAGCTTTTTCCATCAAATATCTGTGCTGTTGTTCTTGTCATGTATCCAGCAGCTTGTGAATCAGCACGGAAGTTATTCATATGCTGTAATTTTCTGTATCAAAAAGTGAACTAGTACATATTTAATACCTTATAAATGCCTTCAAAAAGTGTATCACAGTAAGTAATCAGAGTTTGTCAACCAAATTTGTAATTCTGTGCAGATGTATTTGATACAGTTTGATTCAGGTGTGGATTTCTGAGCTCCTGGTGTAACACCTGGTCTTCTCTTCAGCTCTTCAGCAAAATACATCAGTTACAAGAGGCTACAGAGAGATTACAGCACTGTGCAGAGCCTTTAGTTCCTGCCAGCAGAAAATATTATGTGATCTGATGTTAGCAGGGTTAGGAAGAAGCCACATCCATTTCACAGCCTTTATTCTGGGCAATGTCTGCCCTAATCTTGTTGATTGGCTTTAGTTATGATACTGTACACAGCATGTTCTCTACAGTTTCTCCTCAGGGCAGACTACATGGCCTGTAGTTCCTCGTGTCATGGCACTCACCCATTTTAATTATGGGTAAAATGGTATTTTTTTCTAGACTAAACAGAACTTCTTCGGGGTTTAAGCAGTTGTTTCAGCTCAAAATTATTCAGATTATTTTTTTTAACTCCTTAATAAACTGTCTGCGGATTAACTGGTTCCCTTAATTTGGTTGGGGTTTTTTTAACACGACTGATTATTTTTTAACAAGCTATAGTAGATAGCAGTGGAATATAAAGCATGTCTCTCTTACTGCAATACATTAATTTTATCTTCCCGGTTCTTTCTGAAGAAAACGCTCATGGAAAGACAAGGGGTAATAGATACAAGTTGCTCCTGGAGAGATTCTGATTGGACTCCAGAGGAATTAGTGGAATAGTCTTCCAAGGGAAGTGGTGGATTCCTCAGCTTTAGACAGCTTTTAGGCTCAGCTTGACAAGGTGCTGGGCCAGCTCATTTAAACTGTATTTCTTTACCTTAAAGGGGTGGACTAGATGATCCTTGAGGTCACTTCCAACCTGGCATTCTATAATTCTATGATTCTAATTCAGTGTAACTCCATTTTCTGCATCATGATTGACAGCTTCACCCTCTGCCGATACCTGATCTGTTCGGCTGTTAGGGTTTCATCTGTTCCAAGCTTATAGAAGGAACTTTGCCAGTTGTCTTAATCCCCACAAATAAAAGGTTTGATCAGTAACTTTAGCTCCTACCTTTAGGCATACTCTAACTTTAGCCGTATGGCTTTATGCCAGAATGAGACTTTATAATATAAATTCAGCATCATGGGAAATTATTTGACCATTGATATTCTCAACTGAGAGGCAAGTAGCTCAGTACAGCCAGGTTAATATTGGAGACCTCCCCATTATCACACCTAGATGACAGCAGTGCCCAGTGAGAGCTCGGCCAGACTGGGGCCCACTTGTGCTAGACAAAGTACAAATACAGATGATTTGCATGCACGTGTGCAGTGGCTTAGCCTTACTAATGTTAATAATGCCACTTTTTTTTAGCATGGCTAACTATAGGACAATAAAACTTAGAAAGTGTGTCAGGATTTACAGAACTAGGGGCACAACCAGCAGCAAGGGCGCATTTGCAAAACGTAGCAAGTGAATTAAAAATGTTTCACGCGAGTCTACATCAGCTACAGTCATAGGATTGCAAGAAAAACCTGTTATAGTGATAGGTGAGAATGTATCTATGTAATCTTAACCTTAATAGCTCTTCAGGGTGACACCATTTACAAAGCAAAATGTTTGCAGCCAGGAATGGAGGGACATGATTTGTAGCAGCTGCACAGCACTTTACACCACAGTAGCTCTCAAAGGCATATTTTCCTTCTGGGTTTGGGCATCTTTCCAGATGTAACAGAGACATGAAATGCTACCGAGGTAACGTAAGGTTACAGAATAGGTTTAACTTGGAAGGGACCTCTGGAAATCATCTAGTCCATCCCCCTTTTTCTAAGTCTGTCCAACAGGGTCAGGCTGCTCAGGGTCATGTGCAGTTGGGTTTTTAATAGCTCCAACCACCATGACGGTAACATTTTTCTTACACCTAATTAGGATTTCTGCTGTTCAGACTTGTGTCCTTTCCTTCTAATATGAAGGTAAAGAGAAAAATGTTTCTTCAATAATCTTCTGAAATAAGAGAAATAAAATACAGTCAAATTAAAAATAAATAAATAAATTAAATTGCCTGAACTGTTTGAAAAAAGCAGAAATTCCTTACAACATACCTGGGAGGATCTGTTTGCAATTTTGTCCTTTACTGGAGGGCTGATAATTACTTATTATCTCTGAAATGAGATAGAGTTAGTATTCCTTCAAAACTATCAGTTTAGTCTGTCTTGTGATAATTTTAGGCATCACATTTGCTTGCATGCCATTTTAACATTAAGCTTTATACTGAATATGACATATATGG
>WEIS01089232.1:10565-25098 GCA_013389965.1 Todus mexicanus | reverse complement strand
AAAAATCTTAATTTGAAAGAACCATCTCTTTCAAGTCAAATTTCAGTAACGGAGTTGAATCCTCCCTGCTTACCTATTTGTATGAATCAGAGGGCCTACTGTGGGCAAATATGTTTGAGGACTTTTCAAAATCTGTATACACAGTAATGTCAATTATCAGTCAGTTGGACAGTGGTGAGGCATGGGCGTCAGAATTTACATTGCTAAATAGCAAGAACAAGGACTGGTATTCTTTTTGGTCAGGCCTAACTAGTACTCTCCCAAACAATTTCTGGGCATACTTTGGGAATTAGGCCAGTTTACAGACACTTTTCCCCAGGTACTTTGGATATGACCACCTCCTTTAGGGGCACAGGGATTATAACTAGGGATATGGCCAGACCATGCCACTTGACCTCAGGGCTGGAGTATAGACTTTGTACTCTTTGATTTACTAACATAAATGTAGCCATTGTGTTTATTTGTCTAACTGGCTGGTGAATGAATGATTCAGCAATCACTCTTAATTTCACCTACAGAGAAGTTGTAGTTATGTGGTAGCTCTTTGTCTGGAGAGGTATGACTTATTTACTCAAGCAGCAAATGTGCTGGAGTTCAGTTCCAGATGTTCCTGATTTGAGCCATCGTATTTCAAGCCAGAAGACAGTCAGCACACCACATACTTGTTCTCTGGATTTTTAAGAGTTTTCAGAAGCTCAGGATGAATTGATTTACTGTGATGAGCCCCCTTCTTCTCATGTTCCTCCCCTTCCATTCTGTGTGGGGATCCAACATTGACTAAATTTTGTGTCTGGAGTCTATAGTAACCCATCTGGATTTGGACCCTCTGTGGGTTTGCACAAAGGGGACCTTGTGACACATACTCACTTGGGCATATATTCACTCAGTTGCAATTTGTGAAAATAATCTATTACGATACATGAAGTGATCTGTCATTCATACAATACTGACGTCATAAGAAAATCACCACTTTGCACATTTTATTTATTCCAGACAGCAATGATTTTGCATTAGCACTTTAAAGTAGATTTTCTTCCCAAAGCTTATGTTAGAGAGAAAAAAGAAGAAAGAGAGAATAAAATATTGCAGTTTGCTGAACTATTGCAAAGAGAAAATATAGTGGAGTCAGAAATTCTGCAAGGTGAGATGTTGATCATCCTGAACTAGACACTTGCATTAATCAAAGAACCCAAAGATGATGTAGTTAAACCTTTGGCTTTTAAAAGTTGCTCAAACAAGCTGATACGATTCTTCAGATAAATTTTTGCAGGAAGGGAGTGCAACACAGTAAATGCTGAACTGACCTGAGACTCAGAAGGCTTTAATAATACACTTACCACCAGATAGCTGCTGTGCTTCTTTACATTATTTTAAACAGTTGCCTTTGCGTAGTCTACAAACAGTACCTCTTACTGTTTACTTTTTGCTTTTTAGAGTGTTTTTCTTTTTGCTGGTTATTGTTTATTTTTTATCAATGCATTGCTCTTTTTACAAGTCCCTTTTAGTGTGAATTTTTATGACAGAATAAAGTACTGAAGTTTTGCCATTAACTTTAGGGGAATCTTCACTGTCATGTTTTTACAAGTTGGACACCAGCTATTTGTGGGGAAACACAAACGTAAAGTTTGAGTGAGAGATACTGAGCAGCTGAGTTGACTGATGGGGGTCACTTTCGTGTACTTGTCATGAAAAGAGTGGGGTCTCAACTTGGAACTGTATGGCTTTACTGGGCCAGATTAAGTCAGTTGCATAAACATGGAAGTATTGGTCTGACTTAAATCATTTAACTGGAAATAAAAAGTAGTCCCCAAGTTGACCACCCTTGCCTTATATAAATGATGTGCGTAATAGCTTAATGGGTTTGGTTTTCACACTGTACTTTAGATATCAAGTGAACAATAAAATGTTTTCACACACTGCCAAAACATACTGGATGAAAAATATACCTTAGTATTTTATCTGGCAAAAAGTTATCTATTTTGTACGATATATTACATTTTTGAATAAGAAGAATACAACTGTAATTTATTGGGAAAGCTGATTTATTTTGTAAATGTGACATTATTTTTGTAAACTTAATTATGGAAAATCAGAAATTATTAGCTTTGTTAAATATTAAATTATAATAAGATGTAACTTTATATGTTTGAACCTCTGATACCAAGTTTTTGTGCTGAGCATTTGGAATTGAAATGGTTGCTGGAAAGATTTCAAATAGACTGGTTTTCATCAAAGCTCAATAAAGGAAAATAAATGATCCAAATGGCATATTTTCCTTTTGGTAATTTTTCTTCTATTTACATAAGCAATGACAGTGCTGTATATTGATTATGTTATGAATACAGTGTAAAACTGTAACATGCTTTTATCTATACAGTACTCACAGCATCACAGAATGGCTGAGGTTGGAAGGGACCTCTGAAGGTCATCTTATACAACTCCCCTGTTCAAGCAGGATATTGAAATCATATGAAAGAATATGATGGTAACATTTCAGTTGATTCTACTGTAACATGACAAATAATTACATAGCCATAGTTTTCAATTTTTATTTCTGACTCAGAAAAGGACAGAAGCATATGCTTAATTACATCTGTGTTTAAAATAAAGCATATGTTCAACAGCCTTTTTTCTGGACAGGGATAATTTACCACTACCTAATAATTTAATCACTACCTTTCATTGCTCTAGTGCATTATTATTTAGGCTAAATTAGTTGCAACTGAGCAGGTACTTATTTTGTAAATAAAGACTTCGAAAATATCAGAAAGAAGTTGAGACTCTCAGGTGTCTCAATAAACCCAGTGGCTTTGTAGGGTTTGGCCTGCCACATAACCTCCTCTGTTGGTTTGTTAGTAGGCTGACCAAACAGCAGTTGCTGTTTCAGTTTTAGAATCCTCAATGTCTTCAAGGAAATGTAGTGAAACATAGGTTGCACAGGGAGATATGTCTCTGAGCGTGAAATTACCTTAAAAAGTTAAATAGGTAATGATTGGTTAGAGAAAAATATTTTAATAGAGTATAGAATAAGGTGTGCTACAGTCTTAGTAGGGAATTTAGTGAAAGAAAGGAAAGAAGACCTGCAAAAATCTGGTAACACTGTGAATTCCATGAAGTGGTTATAAGAATTTCTGCAGTGCAGGTATAAGATTGCAGAACTTTTCTCAATATAGTTTGGTTTATTTGTCCAGTGTACCACTCGTGCATTGCAAACATCAGATTAAGTTGGAAGCGTTGATTCATTTACAGTTTTTCTTGAGCAGTTCATTAAACTTACTCCAGCAGTTTAGCATGCTCTCATGTGCCCACAGACAGCTTGGGCTGCTGTTCAAGAAAGCCTGGGTACATTCTGCCTCACTGTTCCAAGACTCAAGAGTGCTCCAAGAGTGAAATGGAACCCTTTATGTAGGCCATGGTAGTGCTTACTGTCATCAATCCCCACTTATCATCATGTCTTGCTGCATGTGGCCCAGCTGAACCTGCCAGTTGCATCACCTGCACTACATGTGCATGTGTCCTGACCACTCTTCCTGGAGCAGCTCTGCAAGCTCCCCCATTCCGGGAGCAGTGCACGACTGGAGCATCCATCTAATGCTACAATGTCAACAAGTTAGTCTCCTTGCAAAGTGATCATGATGGCAGCTAATCCATTATGCTAAATCATCCTTTATTTCATATTTCTCACAGGCCAACTGAGATGAAATAAAAACTTGATCAAGTTTTTAGTTGTTTACAATGTTTCATTTTACTACATCTTTGAGAAAGAACAACAACAATATTGGATTTGATGATGTTCCCATCTGTCACCTTCCTATCAGCTACTCAATCTGTAGATTGATGTCATCTATTAGGATGCCCCCTATTTCCTGTCTTTTTGAAATAAAACCATGAAATAGATTGGGTTACAACTGCTAAAAGTATGCCAAATTCATATAAACAGAGACTTAAGATCATATAAAACTTTCTTTTTCAGCCTATGCATTTTGTTGCTTAAATGAAATGGTGCAGTTTATGTTACATTTTGATCAGCAAGCAGATTTTTCCGCCTTTTTTTTCTGACCCCCCTCACAATTGAATGGATTTTCATGAATATGACTGCCCAACAAAGCATCCCATTTTTCAGATGCCTGCCTTTTGTAATTTAAATAATGCAAGCATATGAACATAGAGATTTTGCATTAAGAGGCAAAGGTAATCTCACCAAATGAGTTTATTCAATGTATTTCCAACATCATCTATTCCAAGATATAATTAAGATTACCATGGCCTGAGACTAATTTGCTGTCGTTTCCAAAAAGTGGAGCAGATAGCAATTGTAATAGAGGACAAGAATTTTCCATATAAAATTTTTCATTGTCATATTAGATTTTTTAATGAGCTTTAGCCTTGATCAGAAATGTAATAAAATGGAACACTACTCTAAAATATGCAGACGTATTATAAAATAACAAACTTTATATATTTCATTTATGTACTGTGAAGTACACTTTTGCAACATGAACATTAATAGCCATTTTTTTATCTCAACAGCAAAATCACAAATTAACTGTAGCGTGATCTGTCCTCTTTTAATGCTTTTTTTTTCAGGTTGATTAAAATTGCATTGTGTGATTAAATAGATAGAGGCATATATTGCATCCCTGTGACACTGTACCTCTTCAGAGATTGACAACCTGAGGTGCTGCTTATTAACCAATAAATAATTTGAAAATGAAAATAGGGATGGAGTCATTCTGGACAGGAGGAGTAGAAACCACATCTCTCTGATCATGAGGAAGGCACTGTTGGAGCTTTCAGCTTTTGACTTACAGAAGGGAACATCTGCTTAAGGAGAAACTTGCACTTTGAAGGTAGGGGTAATAGCAGGGAAAAAAAGATCTTAAAAAATAAAGTGTTGTTAATCTCAAGGGTACCCAGTTAGAGAGGATGGATTCAAGAAGGCTTGATGAACACAGAAGGGCAGTCAGCCAAGGAAGTAACACAGAATTATTACCTTTTACACAGAACTATTGCCTTTTGCAATGCCTCAGTTTCTGGAGGTATATGAAATATGAAAAGGAATCTTCGTTTTGTCATGGTCAGAAAAAAAGGCATCATGTTCAACAAAGAACCTCCTCAAACAATGAAATTTACACAGACATATTAGAAGGAATATTATTTTCATTTGGAAATAATTCATCTTGGTGATTTTTTTTTGTACAAATTGATCTTTCTGGTATTTTGAGTGCTTTTTTCAGATTTTAAATGCTTAGAATTGTCCATGCTATGTCAGATGTTATTTTTGTGTTCTGCCTGGTAGGGGGCAGGGAGTGGGAGTAGAGAATGAAGGCATTAAAAGGTGAAAAATAAGCCAAAGCATTGAAAACTCTCAGACCCAAAGAATACGCCTCCATCAGTACACTAAATACACTCATGGGACCTACTTCCACTAAAGCATGTGAATGGAACTATTTGCTCAAATTACTGTCTTCATCCCTAATAATATCAGCCCTAATAATATATTTGCTGATGAGGAAGGTTATTCGGTGTAATAACTATGAATTGCATTGCTCTGTCCTTTCTCTCATGTGAATCTTATCTTTCCCAGAATAAGAGTCCTTATTTATTTACAGTTTAATTTATATTGAATCCTGCGCTTGAGAATCCTTGAACCTATCAAGCTTACACCACTTGTGTTGTCACACTGCTAGCCTTGTTTCATGTGAGCTCAGGCTGAGTTTCCTGGGGAAAAAAAGAAAAAGAAAAAAAAAGCACCTACTAGAATAACTAAAAACGACAAAAGAAAATAGCAGATCTAGAAAGATGCAGACTATCCTGTCATTTCTGTTACTCATTGCTGCTGAACTCACTATTTACTTTTTGTGACCTCTGAACATGTCAGTGATTGCATGGTAGTTCCTTATGTCACAAGGAGACAGATAGTGACATAAAGGTCTGTACACTGCCACTCATTTTTTCTATGCGATCTACACCTATATTGTTATGGGGAGTATTTGGAAGGATGTAAACAGTACAGTTATTTCATCCCATTCTTTTGTTTAAAAAGCACAAATGCATGAGTCATCCTTTGCCTCTTTCATTTAATTTCATTTATAAATACTGATGCTTAAGTATTATTAAAAATGTAACACTTGGGACAAATCTTAGCTGATGCATTTCTGTATCTCTACCACTCACCTTACTAAAATTAGTTTTCAGCCATGTTCATTTTCTAATACCACTCAATTTTACTGCAGGGTAGTTTAAGATTTTAATCTACATTATGACATGTGACTGTGGGATGGGTATGAGGAATACCAATATTTCTGTAACCAAAGTATCACTGCAGTCAGAGTTTATGCTACAATACTTAAAGCTGCTCTTCTCTGAAGTTCTGTAATTTGTGTGCAATGTGTATTACAGGTTAATCCCCAGTACACACAAACCAATTCACCAATTTAAACCTCATTATTTCCTGTCACTTTCCTTTAAACTAAGACAGCACAAGAGACAAAGCTGTGCCCATTGTCCACTGTCATTTGCTTTACATATGAAGACACAGAGTTATTTGTTGACCTTTGAAGTAGTGTGTCAAGCTCCTTTAATATTCTTTCATTTCAGATGATGAGGAATACAACTGAGAGTGCTCAGTCAGTCCTGAGTGACTCATGTCCCCTGTGGTAATGAGGCTAAGTGGTGCAGATGACCCCTAATGTAAGAAGGGAGCAGTAGATTGCCAGCTTCAGCACATCTGGAGGACTATAGCACCCCATATCTGGAATGGAGTTACTTTCTGCTGCTTTTTCTGTAGAGTAAAGACAGCTCAGCCTCCACCAAAACTGCTGCTCCATTGGAATAATTCTTATTCATGCATTAGGCACTTTGATTTTTATATGAAAAATATTACAGGGCAATATTATGACCCAATACAAAAAATTACCGTATTATTGGTAGAAAAATTTTACTAAACAGCATAGCAAGCTTACTTTGGAGTTTGATCAAACTCTGTCAGATATATAAGCAAACTTGAGGAAAGATATCATGGGTCCTATTATTTCTGTTCATACAGAAATTAGGACTATCTGGGTATCCCTCACTAATGTAACCTAGTGTATAAGAATAAGCAACTGCCTTCAGGGCATGAGATTGACCTCTTCAGGCTGCTAAAGCATTGGAAATACAATCTGAAAAAATGCCTAGCACTCTGGCCCGATTCAACGAAGTACTTAAGCAATGCTTAACTTCAAAGTCATGGCTGACTTAATTGAAGCTGCTGATAGGCTTAAAGGGAAGCACACTCTGGCATACTGTGCAGTGTAGGGACAAGTGGCATTCCACTGCATGCCACTCTGTGGAATGGAAAATACTGCGGTGCTGCAGCCCAACCTCCAAGTTATTACTGCTTCAGCCACTGTATTTTAAAAAACATAATGACTTTCAGCAGAATGGATGCTCTCTCCTATCCACAGGAAACAATCTAAGAAGACATTTATAATTTGGAATATCAAATTAGTCACTGATGAAAAATTCTGATTTTTATCCTTGGACATTGATGAGAGTTTTGAAGGGAACGAGTAGATCTTTCCACATGCATATGAAGTGTTGGTGAAACTAAATGCTAAGCCACAGGTGAGTAGAAACTTTTGTCCTATCATAAAACTATGTTCACAAGTAGAGTTACAGCCTTGCAGCAAGGTTGGTGACTGAATGGACTATAAGGGATTGCACTATATTCTAACACCTTTAGACACAGACCCCTTCAAAATTAATTTGGTGATAGGGAATTTGCACTATAGCCAATACGTTAATCTAAAGTTTGGCATCAACCTTGAAAGGTATTTTGGCAACTATTACTGAAATCAATGGAAGTTTGGTACCTAAATAGTAATTAAGTGTCCATGTATCTCTGAAGATTCGTGCCTTTGATCTCAAAATCTGTCAGTCTGGCTCATTACAAGCCCTACATTTACTTTTAAAAATATATGAGGTATGAATTAAGGATAAGATTAATTAATAGTGGCATTAACTGTAGCAAAGCAAAGAGACAGATTGCACTGACAGAGAAACTAGATAGGATAATGAATTTTATGACATCTGTTCTAATGGAACACCTGCATGATACTGTCATATCTGAAAAAATGTGCCTACCATTTACAGTTCATCTAGGGACAAAAAGGTTTATACACTAGCAGTATATAAATCATTGAAAAGAGTAAACTGAGGCCTTTATAGTAGCAGTGATGTATTTTCCCTTGTGGAACCTCTAGCCCAATTTTGTATCTACGGAATCTCTTTCTGGCTCAAGAGGCTGACTTGTCTCAAACACCAAGCAGTGGGGAGGAGTGGAGGAGACACTCGAGTCCTTCTGAGCAAACATCCACTGAGGAACAAGCATGAAACTGATTGTCTTCTTACTAGTGGGTAACATAGGGAACTCATCATTTAGCTTACTAGCTGCCACGGTTATCATTTAAAGTAAGTCCCCAAGCAGGATAAGGCCCTAAATCAAGATATGATTTTCTTCATAATTATTTACTAAATCTCAGAATACCTGAAAGGTGATATAACAAAGAAACAAGAATGTGATTTAAAGGGTCCCTGCCAGAATCACTTGAACAAATAGTTGGCTGGTGGGCCTGTGTTTCAAGTAAGTATATGCTGACTGAAATAATCCCTTCTTTCCATCCATTGTATTTTTTTTTCTGTAGTAGTTGATGCATCTTAAAATACTTTATATTTTGAGCACTTCATCTTTACAAGCATTCATCTATGCCACAAAATGTCTGGCACAGATCCTATTCTTTCCAGGACTTATTTATCTTTTTCCAGAGGATAGCTTTGTATTGGTGACTCAAATGTTGATAAAGTGTGGTGCAACTAAACTAACCTTCTATAAAACCTAAGATTGCATGGAATTGACCACAGTGGCATCCAGTGAGTCCTCATAAGTACTAAGGGGTCACTTGTTGAAGCAATTAGACAAAAGGCCTTAAGGCACTAACTAGAAACGCATTTCCATAATGGCCTGGCATCTTTCCCTACTCTTTCTTCAAAGGTCAATTTTTCACCTTAAAGAAAGGACTGACTGGATATGTGAAACTGTGGTCAAGATCTGACTTTAAGCTTTGTGAATACTGAACAATTCTGGACTTTGCTTTGAGCTGGAGGGGTGGGGAGTGTTTATTCCTTTATTTACTGTATAAAGTGGAGTTAGGTCAGTTGATACAATTTATATGAGGTAGATTTGTCCATGAAAAAACTGAAAGAGCAAGTCCTTAGTGGAGGCAGAGCATCACTGTGATTCCGTCACTTGTGGCAATATAAATGCATCAGGAGAGGGAGTTATCTGGATCCAGTTTGTCTCCAGGGCTGGTACACTGACAAACCAGTATCATCTCAGCACCAATAACTGACTTACTCTAATCTCCTAAGATGTAGAGGCTTGGTCAGCTTCTCTATGCCTTGGAAGTATTTTTATTTCCAACCAGAGATTCAAGGGCCCGTGGAATAGAGCTAGGTGTGTGTGATACTGCATTTGGTCTCACGCTTTCTGCCAACATCAGTGTAAGATTCAGTGTGAGCCTGTGGGTTTCAATGTGAGTCTGAGCTCCATACCTTGACCCCCTCTCTCCCAGTGGAAAATTCCATCTGATCCTTCATAGTTTGTGAGAGATGGACATGCTATGGAGAACAACACAGGCCACATTTCACTCATGTCTCCTCTAGAGGAGAATAGAGATCAGGAGATCACCTGGGTATAGATCCTAATAGACTGCACAACCCCAGTCTATATGTGCTGCTCAGAGATGTGATCAAGGCAAAATAAGGATTACACTAACTGAAAGATAGACACATTGAGGTCAATCAGCTTAATGTACTGACATGTAGATATTTGAACTATAACCAAAAGAATCTATTGTTCTTTGTATTAAATCTTCCAGAACTGACACAGAGACTATGTCTTTTTTTCTGAATAAACTGTATAAAATGATATTGAGATTTGCAGGTATATTAATCTTACCAGGTAGAATGAAGAAAAGAAAAACACCACAAAAATTAAATGCACAATTTTGAATCAGTTTGATGCTCCTTTCATTTTATTATAATCCACATCACTTTCATAAAAGAAAACCACATTTTTGAGAACTGCCTCAGTAGAACACCCACGTAATCGTGTGTTTCAAAAAGATTTAAACCTGGTATTAAGTGATCTGATGAATCAAGAGCTTTATATACTAGAGTTCTCCTGAGCATACTAACAAAATACTAGAAAAGGAAAGTAGAAATAAATTTGTTCTTCCAAAAATATTTTTAATCTGTTAACTATCTCAAAAGTTATAATGGTTAAAGTAATAAACAGTCTTTCTCTCAGTAAAAGACAAAAAAAGGAGAAATAGGAACAAACAAGTGAGTTTCAGCACACTTAAAAGGACAAGTAAGAAAACACAGCTCATGTTTCTTGGTGACATTAAAATATGAGCGGAGGAGAGAAAGAAAACTGTAATTATTATCCCTGGAACCTATGGTAGTAAAACTGAAAAATGTTTTCTCTGAGGGAAGAGAGGAACTGTCCATGACAGCAGGATATTTTTCCTGTAAGCATATTTGTCTCACATCTCAGCTCCATGTGATGGACAGTTTTCATTTCTAGGACTCGGCACACTCTGTAGTCACCTGCCTTTCTGGTCAGCAGCTATGGGGAGTCCCACAGCCTGAGGGGTGCTGTGGCAGCGCAGTATCCACAGAGTGCTGAACCATGCTGGAGCCCAGTACCCAGTGGAGTTCTAACGTATGGCACAGCCTTCCCTACTTCGAATTTTGTTCGCCATATTCCTAAAAATTAGATGCAATTGCAATAATTAGGGAGTTCTAAGACCTGCAGAATGCATATAGCCCCTGCTTTCAGTTCTAGAATACTTTGCCTTTGCCTGTGCTCATTATCTCACTGTTACTTTTGACAGTCCCTACTTTTCATAGTATCTTTCTGACCAAAGATAAAACGGAGATTTTAAAATTTTCTGCTTTTGATCTTTGACTTATTCATTAAAAGATGTCAGATGGATATTAATAACGTAATTTTTTAGGTCACAACCCAAATGTTTCATAAGAACTCCACAGGCTAGAGATTTCTATAAGAGATGAATAAGAAATTAAGATGCTTTATTTCTAACACACAACCCTTAAACACGTCAGCACACAAAATAACTCAGATCTCCAATTCACTTTAGTGAAACAAAAGCAACCTAAAAAACTTCATATTGCTAGAAAGAATTGAACTCTGATGTATATTGATGTTCAGACCCTTCAGAATTATATTTCTGACAGAAAAGGTTCTGTTGCAACACTTTTAGACATTTATTTTAAATGTGTATATATATTTGTGAGTTTAGTTAAATAAAGTATGTGTACTATGACGTATACATATATGAATTATATTTATTTATGTTTTTATATTACATTGATCAACCATCATATGCACATACAGACTGGCACAGTGTTTTAGGAATTCTTAGCAGATTCAACTTCTTAGTTATCTGTCAATTATACAATGAATGTTGAATTATTCCAACTGTTCCAGCAGCTTTAGGAAAAAAATGATTGCTGCATGGGCCACTATCATTTTGCAGTTTATGTATTCTCAAATGTAGATATCCAAAATAAGATAAATGTGCCTTCTTTCTTCCACAGAAACTCCTGTTTACCACCTGTACCACCTGATGACTGTTGTTTGTTTCCCCCATAATCATAAAAGTTTAGCACACTATAGACTATAGCCCTAATTTATACAGAATTTGTGAGGATGATCCTAAAAAAACTCTGGAGGTAATCTACAGAAAGCTATTTCTGGTCTATTCATTTTTCAATAAGAGATCTTCCATTTCTATAACACTGTTAGTTCTAGCCACAGATATAAAACAATACTCCTGGTAATCAGGAGGGTACAATAGTCACAGTATCTGTAAAAGATCTAACTGACCATGTTACACTTGTGCACATGAATAAAAAAAAGATTAAAAAAAGCATTAAAATGGTAAACACAAAGTTTCCTGAGAATTTTTTATTGTATTATCAAACCTCATGGCCAGTTTCCACAACTTAGACTTAGGGGAGAAATCTGAGCACCTAAGGCGCAAAGAGAAAGGAGAAGATTTGATATCTCAAGGAAGAAAAGGCTGATACAGAAATCAAGCACAAATATGTGACGTTCAAAACTGGACTTCAGAACAATTTGTGCAAAATAAACTTATAGATTATTGAAATGCAAAATCCCAAACAGAACTCGAGCCTATAAATTTCTGTCAGAACTGAATTCCTATAGGTATTTTGAGGATTGGCTTTTTGTTTGTGTGTTACTTTTTTCCTTATCTTCTGAGACACTGAAGTACCAGTACAGGAAGTACCAGTACTCTCTATCCCAATGAAAGTAGTAGGTGCTTGAAGGTCTGAAAAACAAAAGGCATGTGATTTCAAGAGGGAAATACACATACTGAAGCAAGCAGAATTTACCATGCCAGGAAATTGGAGATTTTATAATAAAACAAAGTTGTAATAAAATTGCATATCACATCACATTCAAACACTGAAATGAATGAAACACTGGAACAGTGAATTTATAAAAGACTATGCTTCAGGAAATCAATCTCAGTTCTATGATATGTCAGTATTTATTATAACAGACTTGGTACAGTTTACATAGTCAGACAATTACTGCTGACATAAAACTGGTCCAATATGCTTTATAGGATATTCATTGTCTTGGCAGATATTGTAGACTCCTTGATTCCCAGGATCTTGGATATATATTCAGGACCACTATGTGAATTGTAGAATGATTTGGGTTGGAAGAGACTTTAAAAATCATCTACTTCCAACAGCCCTGCCATACACAGAAACACCTTCAACTAGAGCAGGGTGCTCAAAAGCCCATTCAACCTGACCTTGAACACTTCTATGGAGGAGGCGTCCAAAACCTCTTTGGAAAATCTGTTCCCTTGTCTCACCACCCTCACAGTGAAGAACTTCTTCCTTACTTCTAATGTAATTATACCCCCTTTCAGTTTGAAACCATTACCCTTCTTCCTATCACTACATACCCTGATAAAGAGTCCCTCCCCATCTTATCTGTAGGTCCCTTTTAAGTACTGGAAGGCCTCTATAAGGTCTCCCTGCAGCCCTCCGTTCTCCAGTCTGAACAACGCCAACTCTCTCAGCCTGTCCTCATAGGAGAGATGTTCCAGGCCTCTGATCCTCTTCATCATTCTCCTTTGGACCCCATGGAGCAGGTCCATGGCTTTCGTATGCTGGGGAACCCAGAGCTGAATGCAGTACTCCAGGTGGGGTGTCACAAGAGCAGAGTAGAGGAGGACAATCACCTCCCTTGACCTGGTGCTCACATTTCTCTTGATGCAGATGATGATATGGTTGCCTTTCTGGGCTTAGCTTCTGCATTGCCAGGCCATGTTGAGCCTTCCACCTACCAAATCCTCTTCAGGGATGCTCTCAATTCACTCATTGCCCAGCCTGCATTTGTGCTTGGAATTGCCTTGACCCGTGTGCAGGACCTTGCACTTGGCCTTGACGAACTTCATGAGATTCACATATGCCCACCTCTCAAACCCATCAGGGTCCCTCTGGACGGTATCCCTTCTCTCCAGCGTGGTCGACCACAGCACACAGCTTGGTGTCCTCCACAAACTTGCTGAGGGTGCACTCAATCCCACTGCCCATGTCACCAACAGAGACGTTAAATAGTGCTGGTTCCAATACCAACCCTTGAGGAACACCCCTAATTACTGGTCTCCACTTGGACATTGAGCTGTTGACCGCAACTCTTTTTGTGTGACCATCCTGCTAGTTCCTTATCCGCTGAGTGGTTCATCCATCAAATGAATGTCTCTCCAATTTCGAGACAAGGATGTTGTGTGGGATGCTGTCAAATGCTTTGCACAAGTCTGGGTAGATGATGTCAGCTGCTATTTCCTCATCCATCAACACTGTAACCATGTTGTAGAAGGCTACCAAATTTGTTAGGCACAATTAGGCCTTGGTGAAGCCATGCTGTCTGTCACCAATCACCTCTCTATTTTCCATGTGTCCCAGCATAGTTTCGAGGAAGATTTTAATACATTGCTTCTCCTTCTAGTATTGGAAATTAGTTTATGAGCTCATTCTTCTTCTGCATAAATTATTTGAGAAGTGGCATTACTTTTCCATGAAAGCAGGGCATGTACACAAGATCACAATGATACAAGCTACAGGGAATCTATTTAGATTGTTTCACCCCTTACTTGTCAAAACAAAACACATGACACTCCACAAAGTGTACATAGAGCTATCATGCAGTTCATCAGTGCTGCTTCTGGACTAATATGAAGGGATGATGTTTTATTTCCATGAGGCTCCTAGGACTGATCAGACAATAACCAAGGAGCCACATGGCTAAGCAGGGAAAAGACTGCTGTGGAGTCAAGAATAAATTTCTGTTATTCTTGCATGCCTATTTTACATTCTGTTTACTTTCCCCAATCTCAGCATTGGGGGGGGGAGGGGGGGG
>WEIS01089232.1:0-10522 GCA_013389965.1 Todus mexicanus | reverse complement strand
GGGGGGGGGAAGTAATTTAGGAATGGGCAAGGAAGCACGTAACTTTTCATTTTTAAGTCTGAAATTTCCTCTGAAACGGAAGTCCAATATTAGTCATCAAATTTAATGACATTAGGTTGCTGCTTTTTATTTGTATTATATATTCATAATCAGTTCTTCTTCCAAAATGAGTATTCCTAACCCTTAAAATAATCTACCCAATTGCTAAAACTCAGGAGCTGCTTTTGTGTCACGGTTTGGGGTCAGGGCACCCCCAAATCTGCAACAGAACGCTCTCTCCTCCTCCCCACTCAAAAAGGGAAGAAAGGAAATANGATGGCTGGGCCCAAAGAGTGATGGTAAGGGAATTAAATCCAACCGGCAGCTGGTCATGAATGGTGTCCCCCAGGGCTCAGCACTGGGGCCAGTTCTGTTTAACACCTTTATTGATGACCTGCATGAGGGGATTGAGTTCACCCTCAGTAATTTTGCAGACAACATAAAGCTGGGTGTACGTGTCCATCCGCTCAAAGGTAAGGAAGCTCTGCAGAGGGATCTAGACAGACTAGATCAATGGATCAAGACCAGTTGTATGATTTTCAGTAAGGCCAAATGCCAGGTTCTGCACTTTGGCCATAAAACCCCCCATCAGCGTTACAGGTCTGGGGAGGAGTGACTGGAAAGCTGCTCACCAGAGAGAGACCAGGGCATGTTGATTGATAGATGGCTAAACATGAGCCAGCAGTGTGCCCAGGTGGCATGGAAGGCAAACAGCATCCTGGCCTGTGTCAGGAATAGTGTGGCCAGAAGGACCAGGGAAGTGATTTTACCCCTCTGCTCGACACTGGTGAGACCACATCTCGAGTACTGTGTTCAGTTTTTGGCCCCTCACTACATGAAGGGCACTGAGGCATTATAGCATGTCCAAAGAAGGACAACAAAGCTGGTGAAGGGTCTAGAGGAGCAGTTAAGAGAACTGTGGCTGTTCAGCTTGAATAAACGCAGGCTCAGGGAAGACCTTATTACTCTCAACAACTACAGATAGAATGACAGACTGTTAGAGGTTGGAAGGGACTTCTGGAGATCATCTAGTCCAAGCCCCCTGCCAAAGCAGATTCACTATAGAGCAGGTTGCACAGGAACACATTCAAGCAGGTTTTGAAAGTCTCCCAAAAATGAGACTCCACAACCTCTCTGGGCAGCCTGTTCCACAGCTCTGTCACCCTGAGCGTAAATAAGTTTCTCCTCATGTTTAGGTGGAACTTCCTGTGGGGTTTTTTGTGCCTGTTGCCCCTTATCCTGTCACTGGGCATCACTGAAAAAAGACTGGCCCCATCCTTCTGATACTGATAAGCATTGAGAAGATCCCCTACCTGAAAGGAGATTGTAGAGAGGTGGGTGTTAGTCTGTTTGATTAAGTAACAAGTGATACAACAAGAGCAAATGGCCTTCAGTTATACCAAGGGAAGTTTATACTGGATATTAGGAGGAGTTTCTTTACTGAATGGATTATCAGGCATTGGAATGGCTTGCCCAGGGCAATGGTGAAGTCCCCATCCCTGGAGATGGTTAAGAGTAGTGTAGGTGTAGTGCTGAGGGATATGGTTCAGTGAAGGTCTTGTCAGTGTTAGGTTAATGATTGGACTAGGTGATATTAAAAGTCTTTTCCAATCTAGGAAATTCTGTGATTGGAAAGCCGCCGATATGCAACAGGTCCTAAATGGAATACTTTGGGGCAGGTTCAGTAAAAGATAAAAACTGAAAGGATGCATTAACCTTACTGGCAAAGGCCATAAGAGTCACACAGATAGGGCCATAACCTGCTCAAAATTTTGTGCTCTACTTCTCTACATTACAAAGACTGCCTATCAATATTTGTTACTTTCATGAAGAGTTGCTGGCTTTTTAAAAATTATTATTATTATTCCTTTTTGTATTATTTAAATAAAAGCAGCAAAAGAAATGCTTTCTGCTGTCCCAGTTCTGGAGAACTTTTTTTACAGTTTGTATAAATATACTCAGATTCAAGTGTGGTTAATATTTTTCCATGACTTGAGACTTTTACTTTTTTCTGTCTGTAAAATGTTATTAATTTTAAAGAATGACCCAAGGAGCTTATGAGACTAAACTGAAATGTTTTATAAAATATGTATATTGATTTTAACCAATCACAAGATTTTTAGATAAAAAGACTCTTTGATCCATATCCAGTGCACCAAAAACTAACTTTTCTGACTTTGATCTTACAGAGACACAGAGAAGATCTTGTCAGAGATGAAGTACAGAAGTGAAAAGAGGTGAAAAATAAATGAAGTGACATAACACTGGTTGAGCTTTGTTGTCCTTGCTGTACTATACTAGAACAAGCACTTCTTGCTAATATGATGGAACAGTTCAACAATTTTCAGGCACAAAGACTACTTGAGGGAAAATTCAATAAGTAAGTTAAGAATACGAAACTGTAATCAGGCCTTGGGGAAGAAGCAGTATTGAAACACAACTTTTCTTGACAGTTCTGAGCGTAGCTCTGGTGGTCTGTTTCAAAAACTGTCAAAACGATGATAAGTGGTCTTAGGAGTCTAGTTTGATTCTTAAACCAAATAATCTGGCTGCTTTCTTGGTATTAGTGCCATCACCAATTTAAAAACTCCTCTTTTTGAAAGAGAAGAGATGTTAAAATAGAAAAATGATTATGCTGAATGTAGAGTAATTACTTTTCATGACATCCTCATTGAAATCAATAGGATTGACTAATTAAGACATCTAAACTGAAATCAATAGGATCTGACAGTTAACACCTCCCTGTAGCAAGAAGCCAGCATCAACAATTTTGCATCTATACTGATGTGAAAATTAGTCAATTCTACTTCCATTGCTATTCAGTAACTAACATTTTCCCTTATAACAAAGCCATTCCGTACCTAGTATACTCTCCATATCCCAAAATAAAAGCTGACAAGGCTCATATACCTTCTACCTTGTAGTACACACTTGCAGCTTGTTACAAAAGAGCTTTGATAAGCCTGATGGTTGCAATTTCTTTCCTAAAATGCCAGCGGATTATAACAGGCAATTAAAAAGCAGGTCATGGCCAAGAGCATCAAACGCACAGCCAGCAATCCAGAATGCGACACCCCACCCCTCAAATCAACACCTGCTTTTTGTATTATGCTTACATAAAAGAGGGTTTAATGGGAAAGACTATGCTGGATAGTTTCCTGTCAGTTCTTCCACTGAAGGTTTGTTCTGCTTTCCCACAAATTTTCAGTCTTCCCCCAGTGGACTTCTGGAGATCTATTCAAAGTTCACGCTACATTACTTTTGAATCTATCCTCAGTGCATGGTAGAATAGGTTCATGGAAATCATGCCACCTTGAGACTTTCTCTAGTTGGAAAGGGGAGAGAGACAAGGAAAGATCAAAATACGTATGCTGTCCAACAAACGTGCAGCCTAAGGTTTGTCTTTCTCCTAGTCAGATTTTTAGTTTTATTGGAGTTTTTGTTCTGAATCCCGCATTTTGAGGCAGAAGTAGTAGTCAACAGCGTTTTCCATCTTTAGTTTGCAGTGAAGCTGTGAGTCTTAGTCGAACTACAGAGATAAGCATGATAGCTTTCATTAAGCCAAGCGCAATCCATCCCACATTATACATAAATGACCTTGAAGACAGATTGGGAAGTTCAAGGACAGCAGAACACCTAAGAAATGTCTTTGGAATTAGCCTGTTTTTCCTACAATTCACTTCATATCTGTTCATTTCCTGATTATTTTTTTTTCCTTCCAGTTGTCATTGGGTTTTGCACAGTTTGTTTTGCTATTTAATTCATGGTGAAATGAGTATTATTGACTTTAACATAGTTGTCCATAGCAGACTAGAACCATGTCTTCCAACCACTAAATGTTACAGTAAACAGTCATTTGAAGACTTGCTAAAGCTCACTGTGGACTATATGTATGTTCTCTCTTTCTCTCAGACATGTGAACATTTTTTTTGAGTTAGAGTACACGTTTAAGCATGCCTTCATGGAAGCAATGCACTTTCATTCATGAATTTTCAAGCTAAAACTCAGAAATTTTTAAGTAACAGCATATCCTGTCCTAATTATAAAACAAAAAAATCAATCCAAAATGCATTAGAAGCCACAATCTCTCATAACAAATTCTCTCCTTGTAATTTCTGTGCCAAATTACTTCCATAATTTCCTGTCCTCCAAAGAATTTTGCAGATGCCTGGATATCAACACAAAAGAAGTTATTTGATTCATATTGGAGAAGAACTGAAGTCCAGATGCTACAAGCAAGCAGTAAATATTGGACATATTAAAAAATTACTGTAGGTGCAACTTTTCTTTCAACAAATTTATTCATATCTGCATGCAGTTCTTGATTTGAGAAGAATTATGCAGAAGTTTAATTTAATCATGTGTAGAATGATTTATTCTGAACTGGGCTGGCAAGAACATCCTTGAAAGCAGGTGTTTTTCTTATTTATGTAATGTCTGTCCCAGCTTTGTTGATCAGTGGAGTTTTTCTATCGGATCAGGCCCCACAGGACTTAATCACTTCTGCTGATCTCACCTGCAGTAACCCGGCTTGGAAGGACATGGCAGCATTCATGTTGAAAGTTCCAGCCCACGAAGGAAACCACACTAAATAGAAAACCACGCTACTCCTGATTCAATGGCCTCTGAAATGTTTAGGTTCATGAGTCTCATGGAGGGTTACTGACTGAGAATGCCATTAGGTGACGGTGTAAACTGTGCAATATTGCATGTTGTTACTTTTAGGAGGCCAACCCTTTAAGTTTCTCCACATTTCTTTTTATCCCATAAAAATGGGATATTGGTGCTCCTCACCTCCTATAACTGTAAAATTGTAGGAACAAAGTTAATAGAACCATGCAAATTCTGCACATGGATATCTAACAATATGATAATGTATGAAGACAGCAAGCCAGTGATGCATGAAGGCTGAAATGAGAAGCTAATCGAGAAGAAACACCTCTGGGTTATGGACTCCACTAGGCACTTCTTTTCTAGAGGCTCCAGGTGTTCAGCGTAAGAGGAGCTATAACAGAGGTAATACCAAATGAAAGCCATTTCCATGTCTGAAGGGTCAAAGAATTTCTGTAAAAATTAAGCCTGTGACACTTGAGTTTTGTAATGATAAGGCTATTGTTAGTCTCTTCTTCTATCTCTGTGATATCAAGGAAAAAGCTTTGTATTTTAAATATAGTACAAATACTACAAATAAGGTAAAAAAGTATTTTTTACATCAACATTTGCATAAAGCATTTTCATCAACTCAGTCATATAAGTCTATAAGCAGAGCATTACATAGATTAAATAACAAGGTGCAGGTGCCCTGGTTTAAGCCTGGAAGCTCTGTGATAATTCGTAGGAGAATACCTTCCATTTTAAGTGTATTATGTTCACTATCCCTTTCCTCCCTCTCCTTTCTTCTTACATTTTAATTCATTTTGTGGCTTCTTCTTCATGACACAGGCTTTTATTTTCAAAATAAGCCATTTGTGCAGTATCTTTTCAAATGCCTTTGGAAAATTTAAATATATAATGCAGCTACATTCCCTTTATCTGTCATGCTAGCAATATCTTCAAAAAGTCTAGTGTATTTGTAAAGCAAGAGCAGCTCCCCTAGCATTCTTACTGCATCTTGTTAACTAATCCCCTTGTCACCACCTTACTTTCACTTTCTTCTGTCACAAATTAATCCATCAACAATCTTGTAATTCGAATGATCTGGTTTCCTTCTTTTTCCATGAACTGACATTAACTCGCATTTGAGTTGTAAGAAGGCTGCATAGCTCTCACTGAAAATAATATAATCAAATCTTACTTCTTTTAAATGCTACTTGAGGGCTTTGCTAGTTACCATGCAATACTGTCAAGGATATTTAAGAACCTAGACAGAGGTAAAATGCAGATTGGTTAAGATGTGGGATCCAGACCCCACTAGAGCCAGAGTAAAGTTTCCCATCGACTTTACTGCCATAGCACTAGCATATCCTTCTTTGCTGGGAGTGAGCAATTTGATTTTTCTATATCCTGGAGAAGTAAAAATAGAACTCTTTGACTCTCCTGTTAAACTGAGGGGAGAGAAAGAAAGCTAGTATTATCTCACTAAAAAACATCAGAAATAAAGCCTCCCCAACACAACAGAACTGAGCATGTATTGATGATGAAAATAATACATGAGGGATTGTGGAGCCACCTGTAATTAGACTTGCAGGTTTTCTTGACTGCAGCAAACTGGAATGTGCTACTAGCAGGCAGAAACAGCTGAAGTACAAATTAAAGCCATAGGCAGATGCTACTAACTTGTTTCAAAAAGGAAACAAAGGACTGTGGGAGCAATACGGAAAAAAAAAAAAAAAAGTATACTCTTAACAAGCAATTCCATTTTCTGACTGATCAGACCCACTTAACTTTCATCCTTGCTTTTTACAGTGTGTCCAAAATAAACAGGAGTTTTGTGCAAGGTACACCTTGCTAGGGTTCCCTGTCATACTGGACTTAATTTAGCCGTACACACTAGTGCAAAGTAACTGTAAACATTTTCAAACTCAAAAGCACTTTATATGCCTCCTGAGTTTTATGATGAAGGACATATGACAATAATAGGTGAAAGACAACTGGTAATTAGGCCAAATCAGCAATTTAATTTAAACTTTTCCCTGACTGACCTACACAAAACCTCCAAACAACCTTTAAGGCCTTTAATTTTTTTAACTTACTACATCTATTCAAGATTTTTGAAATTGGGAACTCCAAAGTCACTAGTTACATCTTAAAACTTTGTGAAGATCTTAAGTACATCCTTTGGAAAGGAGAAGATTTATACTAAGGAAAAAAGTTACTATCGTGATCTCATGTGAGATTGGTGAATCTCATTCAGTATAGCATCCTTTATTGTCTTTTATGAGGTAACACAGCAGATTCATTAGCATGAAAATTTTACGCATTATCGGCTTTTTTAAAAATGTGCATACCCTCTTCCCCCCAGATATAACCAATTTCCAATTTTAAAAGGCTAACAAATATTTATTATTCAGGAAATAGCTGGAAAACTTTTACAGCCTAAATAATTTCTTCTTAGGAAGAACCTACACTCAGGCAATTTCAGCCCACAAAATAGGTATGTCAGGAAGCTGTGAAGGACTGAATTTGATATGATGAACATGAAAAGGGTTGCAAGTGATGTTGTATTATAATGGAGTCTGTACCAACAGTCTCTCATGCTGAGAAGGAAGACTCATGTTTTATACATCTGATTCATACGATGGCAGAAAAAGAAACACTCTTGAAGACAAAAGATGTGTTACTGTCATGGAGTTGAGTGTGGGGGATGCATAGGAATTTCTCTGGGAGAAAAGAACAGTGTCTGGAATCAGGAGTTAAAAGAGACAGAGCTAAGTCATGTTTCCAGACAGAGCTCTCCCATTTTCACTGCTTTGGCTGTACGGACCATGCTATGTGAGAGCCTGCGTTGAAGGACACAACTAATGGTGAGGTCAATTTGCAGGGAAGGGTGAGGACACTCAGCTGTAGCCAGGGATTGTGTGAAAGCTGGCAGCCTGCAGAGGGGGTGGAGCCAAGTGGCACTGGGCCTCCTCACCGGAGAAGCGCTGTTGCCACTGCTTTCTACCTTATGGCAGAAAACACTCCTACAAACTACACATCTGGTGATAGGGACTTCACTGGTCACTAGAGAGAGGGCTTGAACATAGCACACTGTTAAGGAAGCTTCTGCAGCAGCTTTTGCTCCCTGCCACTGAGACCCCATGGAATAATATGCAAATTCTGCTTTCTGTAGGCCTCAGTTTCCCCATTTGAAAACAGAGCACATTAGACTCAATGCCATTTCCACAGGCTTTGAAGATCCCTGAACATAAGCAACAGTTGAATGCAGATGTCTACTAAATATTAGCGCTATTAGAAACAGGTTATAAAAACTGTGACAAGTCATAGAAATGTTTCTGGGCACACCAGAGATTTGCAGAGGCAGAATGGACACAGAGAGCAGTCACATGCAGTGGGACCCAACTGTTAGTTATTATTTTTCATGTCATTTTTCCACTTTTATAGCTTTTTTATTTTGAGCACTAGCCATTGGATGCAAAGGCAATTATTGCCCCTGCATGAAAGTTCTGCTTTTTCATTTCCATCTCTTTTATTATGGCAATTGAATTCTCATCACTGACCCATATTCCTCCTTATTCCTATAGGATATAGACTTTTTCAGTTCTTCTCTCCATTGCTCCACTATATTGATCAAGCAATTTGCAACTCATCCTTCGTTTAATGTAATTTCCAAACTTACATCTGTCTAACCTCCTATCTCTCCCAGGCAAATATTTGGTGGATGCAATCTTCTCCAATATAGCATGATATTATTTCTGTATTTAAATTCCACATTATATACATAAATGGATGCATGGTATGCAGAAATTCGTGAAGAATCTCCCTATAGGTGTCAAGAAACCCTATTGTTATAAAGGTGAATGAGATAGAAGAATGGCTTAAAAATAGACAAAAGTGATAAACAGAGATTTATAGGAGACAGTCCTAATAATTCTCTCCTTCAGCAGTCAGAACAGCAACAAAAAAGAACAAGGAAACAAATAATCTGCCCTTTTGTAGCAGGACATATATTTATTCCATTTCTCCTGAAAAAGCTTAAATTCAGATCAGTTTTGTACTGATGCAACAAACAGTTTCAGAAGACTAATTTTTAGCCTGTGTCAGTGATACAGAAGCATATCCTTGAAGCAATACATGTGCTTTCACTTTCATTTTAACACAACTGTTCTCTAAAAAATTATCTCCAGCATGTAGAAATCGGATCCTAAAACCTAAGCCAAGTGACTGCTCTTACAGAGAGAGAATTTTTATGTCACAAGAAAGCAACTTTCAGGGTTTTTTTCAAATTAAAAAGTTTTAGTTTGCAATATAGAGTGTATCAGACTCTCAAAGAAAAATGCCTAAGTCCTTTAAAAAGGAAGTAAGATTTTGAGAAGCCCTTCCTAACAAAAAGGAATAAATGGTTTATAATTTTTGTTGACTAGTATATGTATTGATAAGTATTTACATATAAAAATAAATTATATATGTATTTTAAAGTTGTTTGTTCTTTTTTCTTTTCTTTTCTTTTCTTTTTTTTTTTTTTAATGCATACCTCCTGCATTAGAAATCAAATCAGTGTCTAAACTCTTCTTGCTGTACCATTCATCTTTCCATAGATCTCTGCATTCCTGAAGCTGGGATGGACTGCAAAGAGCTCTTCACAGAGGCTTAACTGCTGGATTGGGATCTTGTTGTATGTAGCATGTGCGAGCTCTCATAAGAGAGCTTCACTCCTGAAAAGCCTGCCTGAATCTAGAGATTCTGCAGGAACCATTGAAATAAAATCTGTTACCAGCTTTTGATAACAAGCCTTTTCACACAGATTTGCACTTACTATCTCCCCAAGTTTGCACAGTAGCCAGAGTGCTGAAAACAGATGATGAGAAGCTCTGTGTTCCCATCTGATGTTGGTTCAGATCACTGGAAGGATGTTCTTACAAAGAGCTGCAGGTCATATCAGAGCCGCTTTCCTCCTCCTAATCCACAGTTAAGAAATAACACATTTTTCTTCATTCAAGACTCCTTTTATCTTTACTCCTCATGTGTCTGTAGGGTTCTTTTTTCTCCTCTTTGCTTTGCTGCTGAATGTTGATGAGGGACTACTTAGGCCAATCCTAGAGTGATTTTGGTTATCATCTGCGTTTTTTTTCAGGGGAATACCTGATCCCTGCATTTAAAAATACCAGGTGTCTTAGGTTGCCTGAATACTGGATGCTGTCCCACACTGACACCTTTCCTCACCTCTCCTAAGGAAAGGAGATGCATTAGAACACAAGGCAGAAATGTTTCAGTGAATCCTGCAAAAGAACAAAACTATCCTGTCTTCTGTGACTTGTAAGCAAAAAATCACAAGATGCAGTCAGAGAGGAGAGCAAATAGGTTCAGTGCTGGTGTTCTGGGTCAGTAAGTTCCAAATGTACGCTTACTTTTACATCTGCTGCACTGATAAAAGGTGGAGGTTAACTGTTTCCCTTTTGCTACAACTTCCTCTGAGCTCAGAGCATGCGCTTTCTTGATGCTACTTCAAAAGAGCCTGTTTTTAGGGGAGTTCTTTGACTAGGCCTGGTGAAAAAGGCCCATTTAAAAGTTCTGCCCTCTATGCATGTTAATAATATACAGCAATCATTTTGACTTGTCTTTGTTTTCTAGGATACAGCAACAACCCCACCTCTCTCAGCGTTGGCCTCATAGGAGAGATGTTCCAGGCCTCTGATCCTCTTCATCATTCTCCTTTGGACCCCATGCAACAGGTCCATGGCTTTCGTATGCTGCGGAACCCAGAGCTGAATGCAGTACTCCAGGTGGGGTGTCACAAGAGCAGAGTAGAGGGGGACAATCACCTCCCTTGACCTGGTGCTCACACTTCTCTTGATGAAGACGAGGATATGGTTGGCTTTCTGGG
>WEIS01089228.1:318-26117 GCA_013389965.1 Todus mexicanus | reverse complement strand
CAAACTCTTCTGTAGGCACTAAATATTATTGCAACTCTTTTCCCCAAAATCTTCAGCTTTTGGTACATTTTAAGAAACACTTTGTTATCTGACAATGAGTTATATAATAACTGAAGTATTTTGGCTGTATCCTTTCCATCCTTTCTGCAAATATGTTTTGCTGTTGTATTTTTAAATAGAGTTGTCACTATCTACTTACCCACGAGGACCTTTCTGTTAGAGAAGATACGTGCTACAGATCTCTCTGTGCAAAGATCTATCTGTGCTCACTTTCTTGACAACAGTGGTGATGGTGGCTTTAGCAAGGGGGAGGGTGTGGACTAGATGATCTCCACAAGTCCCTTACAACCCCTGCCATTCTATGGTTGTTTTGGGGTGGGGTTTTTTTGGTTGGCTGTTCGTTGGGGTTTTAGGTTGTTTCTGCTGGGGTTTTCTGGGGTTTTTTTGCTTGGTTTGTTTGGCTTTTGTTGTTGTTGTTGTTCTGTTTTGTTTGGGTTTTTTGTTTGTTTAACTAGTGGAACTATCTCCACTTGTAAAACCCATTAAAGGAGATTTTTCACTTCCAAGCATGGATATTTTACTATCAGAACATTATTATTATTGTTTTAAAAACATATCTGGGAAGTTAGAGATGGTAGCATCTTTGAAGTACTCTTCTAACAATTCCGTAGTCAGCCCGTGACTTTAGAGAATACATTATCCCTTCCTGGTGAGCGTCAGGATTCCTAGCGTTAAGTCATACAGTACATAACAGCAGAATGTACTTAAAGGGCTATTTATAAGGGGAAGAAAACTGCTTAGAGCATCTGGTTATAGCCAAAAGAGTATTGTATTTCTTTAATTTACATGAAACGAGAAATTATAACCCTTCTGAAAAAAAATACCAGGAGCACCACTCCCACTGCTTGGACAGCTGCTTTTCATAGGGACTGCCTGCCAGATGAAATACCAAAGCTTAGCCAGATAAGATTGTATAAACAAGCTGAATTCCACTGAGAAGCAGACTGCCAGGCTCCTATAGGAACAGTTCATTTCAGACTCTACATTTTCAGTGTACATGCACTCATGGCTTATTATTTCCTCTGGGAATTGCGGAACATTAGTTGACAGCTCTGGAAACTACTTCAAAGACAAAATTACTTCCACTAGGGAGAGCAGCACTTCAGGCAGCTTGGGAAGGAGGCCAATGAGTCATTAATAGCGAAGGGTAACCCCTCCATCCAACAGATCTCTATTACTGAGCATTCAAATTAGCAGCCATTTCAAGGGATTGTGTCATGTTTAACCCACCTACCTCTCTGGCTCCCACCTACAAAACACAGTCCATATTTGACACAGGTTGCATTCAGCATCTATTTTCTCAGAAAGTTTTAAACCAGAAGCATTTGTGAAAGGAATCAGACAACAAATAAGCTGGCAGTCTCTCATTTGTGGCCTATAAGGCTGACCACATGCAAAGCGGTTTGAGAGGAAACAGATACGAAGTGAACTTTGGCTTGGGGGGAGATCCAGTGCCAATATCATTCATCAAGGAGTATTAAATGGGGGAAAAATAAGGTTATCTGAATGCTAACGTTGCGTTCTACACGTTACAGGAATATTAAAAAATCCAGCTCTCAGTGTTGCCAGCAACCTCTGGGTGAACCAATCTGAAAAACACACAGTAGGTAAAGTAGTCGTAGCTGCTGTTTCATTGAAACTCAGGTAACGTATCCCCCACGTGCAGCGAGACACATTCTCGCTCCTCTTTCCCTCTCCACTCATATCACAGGATCACAAGAAACTCACCACAGTCTCAGCAACGTTTAGAAGACCACCTAAACGCTACAGTTTATCTGTGACATTCAACAGGACTTTTGAAGCACAAACAAGATCAAAAGCAACAAATTCCAATTAACAAAAGAGCACATTATTCTTGATACCCTTAATCTCAATCCTTTAGTTTCTAAAATAAAAGCTTTCCAAACACTTGTTTATAGACTGTAAACTCAAAGATGTATTTTTGAGAACAGAATTCACCAAGTAATTGCACTAGAAAGAAAATTTGAGAACACCATCCTACTCACTCTAGTCTAGGCCCTACTAAAAGTTCTAAACTGCAGCTTTGCAAAAGGCAGCCTTCCTTCTATAGCAATTTAGTATTAAAAAGGTAAGTTTGCCTTCCTGCTGAGGAAGTGTTATTAGTATGTTAAGATAACCTGAGGAACACAAATGTGTGTCTCTACTCCCAACATGTTAATAAACTTAAAATAGCCTACCTACTTGCAAGAAAGTGAACATTATTTTGCTCCTTGGTTTAGTGTGTTACAGCAAGAAAAACTGTGATTGCATTAGGCTCAGGCTCTCTTTATGGTGTCAGACACGCATAAGAAACATTTTTAGGCCACTTGCCTTGAGGATGGAGACAACAGCCCCTTGGGAATTTAGCCTGCGCTGGTGGTGTGGCCTCCTGCACTTCTCACTGCTTGTCATCAGAGGCCACTGTTCTCTTGCTAAACCTCTTCCCTTCTCAGAAGAAGGCCCTTTAATTTTTTTTGAATCTCAGCACTGCTTCAAAGGAGCAGACGCTGTTGCTCAACCTGCAAGTTTGCCCCTGAAACAAGTGAGGCTTTTGGAAGAGTAGGGTGTTACCAAAGTAAGCAAACATCCAGGCCTGTGTCTCCCAAAGCTATCCTCACCCTCGGAAATATCCAACCCCAGCTCCCCAAACTAGCCCAAAAGCCAGCTATAGGGGTCCAAATTTTACACGTGAATTTGTGGACAGTGTTTACTAGGATTGTTATTTAACTTAGGATTATGAGGGTCTTCTTCCTTTAAGTTTCATGTGTGACTTCTGCTCTAAAACGTGGCAGGAACAATCCTTCTCCTCTTGTTTCCTTCCACAAACCACATTATGCCAAGGTTATGTTATTGCAGCAGGAGAAAATTGTGGGGTTTCAGCTTTGTCTTTGTTGTTGTTCTGAGTATTTTAGAGTATTAGTTAATATTTCCCTTTTCCTGCAGGGGGTTGGTGGGAAGTTGGGGGAAGTCACGGGTCTCTTGCACATCTCAGCCATCAATCATTATTATGTTTACCCTAAGGTCACAGGTGCTTCTGTGGAGGCTTTATTGGCGAGATGGTTTCCCAGGCCAGTCAGTGCTGAGTGGACACCCAGCAGCAGTAATGGCTTGCTGATGCAGGCAGGGAGTAACAGCGTCACCTGCAAGCAGCTCTCCCGCTAGCCAGAGCCTGAAAAATGAAGCCCATTGCCACGCACCCAACAACTCCCAGCAGCAACCAGCAGTTGTATTCACTCAACTGATGGTATCGAAATGGGAGGGCTAGCAATCCTATTCAAAGATGCTTGGAAAAGGAAAAAAAAATAAAATAAAATAAATCACCCCCCCAAACCACCACTCTCCAACCTCTAATTACATTCAATCTCTTCAGGAAGTCATTAGAAACTAACACTTGCAATTATTAAAAAGCAACCTTGAATTATTTTATTTCATTCACTCTGGTTTTGACCTGCACCAAACAACGCTCTTCAATTCACTCAGAAGATCAGGCAATTGAGGGGAGGCACCACGTGCTCCTTGTACAGGCACAAAGGGAATATCTTCTTTCCAAAAGACGAGTGTGTGTGTATTATACAAAGTGGAACAAAACGAAGCAAAATGAGAGATCAAACCAACTCCTACTATGCACTGCAGTTACAGTATAAATCTTACAAATGATACAAAAAGGCGCTGGACTTTATCAAGTGTTCTGCAAGTATTGAATATAACTGTTTCTCAACTGGTAGTAGAAAAACAGTTACTCTTTGCATGAGGCTGAAGCATGGAAGGTAAGAAAGGTAAACAGTTGACCCCGATTGAACCAAAGAGCAAATCTGGGAGAATACCACTCTGTTTTTCACAGCAGCAGTATCTGGAAAAACACATGAAAAAAAAAAATCACCTTAGGATTATATTCATTCAGAATACAAATTTTATACCTTTCACAAGAGGAAAAAAAAGTCTCAGTAGTCTCAGAAGAAGCTGCAAACGAAGCTCAGAAAAGCAGCCCAACATTAGGCAGTACAAAAGAAAGGTGGCGCATTCACTGAAGTATTTACATAGCTATAGGTCAAAGGAAAAGGTTTTGAAGAGCTGCAGTCTCGAACCTGATCAGAACCATCATCCTATAGACCTTAATATTGAACCAGAGCCTTTTCTTCCTTTCAGAAGCAACTTTATCAGCATCAAGGGCCATTTCTTCAGGGCTCTGCTCAACAGCCAGCAAAGCTGAGCCACACTAGGGAGGCAGGACTTGCATTACCCAGCTAACACATCTTGTAGCTCACCCAAGGGACTCTGAATCTAACCTGGTATTTCACAGTCCCTCTGGCTGCTTTCTTCCAGGTACTCTTGCCTTTGCCACCAAGCACTCTCATCCTCTCCAGTCCAGAGTGATCCTCCCTCCTTAGCTAAAAGCAAAACTGATTGTGAGCAATTTTCCTGTGCTCAGGTAACTGCTAATCACATTCCTGTGGTGTGCAAGTAGTTTTCCTGTTTGGAAGGAAAAGATACCCCAGAGCTGGGAGCTCTAGTAGATTATTCAAGGGTGGCAGTTGAGATGTTCAATCGTGGCAAACATTAAATCTGTGAGATCCTGGGATACTACCAAGACAGACTGTTTTCTGTTTTAAGTGATTCTTTCTCATGCATTCTGTTGCTGAGTAACACCTTATTCATCCCAAACTAGTTCAGGCAAGCTAGGAAGCACCCTTCTTCTTCTACTTTTAAATTCTCGATAAAACTAACGAAAGAAAAGAAATCCCCAAACTGTGGAGAAGTTATCTTTAACGAAGATTTCAGTCTCAAAGAAATACATGGTCTCTTCCACACACTTTACCCTAATCTGTTCTAAAAAGTTGCTGCCACATCTTCTCAGAGAAATATGTGTTTTTACGCAGTTAAAATTCTTCTGGGAGGTATTTTCTCTCTTCAAAAAAAAAAAAAGAAAAAAAAAAAAAAAAGACTCAATCATGTTTTTATAGCTTCACTGTTGTGGTGTGATAATACCACATACATCCTGCAATGGGGGGGAGGGAGAGAAAAAACATTTGCAGTGCTTTACAAAGCACTTTTTCTGGTTCCTGCCTCCAGGCCGGCAGATTGTAAACAAAGTCCAGATTCTGCCTCTTATCACAGAATTAAAAAGGTTTCAAAACAAGTGTGGCATAAGAAATTAATTACAACACTTGCCTTTCAAGTCGCGACCTCTGGGAGTCTCCCAAACTTTGCTGGCTGGAGTCAAGATTAGTCACAAGACAAACAGCCCTCCTGGGCCAGCCCTTCGCAGGGCTCCGCGCAGCTGCACCCTCTCATCCAGCGCCCCACCAGCCGCTGCCCCGTGCCCAGCGGCCTTATGGCACCGGCGGGTTCTCACCTCCGCTGGAGGCCTCTTGGATGCACCGTGATGTCCTCCTGGCTGGTGGGATAGGGAGTGACGCCCTCCTGGCTGGCGGGATAGGGAGTGATGCCCTCCTGGCTGGCGGGATGGAGAGCTGCAGGAATCCCACCTGGTTTATCTCCTGTGTCCTGGTGGGACAGGAATGGGCAGCACTGCCCCAGCGCAGACACGTTTCGCAGTCTGCGGCTCCCTGAGCTGGAGCAGGCCAAGGTGGGCAGTAGCAAACCCAAAGGCAGGAGGGGTAAAAGCAGCACTGAGCCCTAATAGAAGCGAGTCAGAGCCAGTCATTCTCTGCACCAAGGGAGTATGGCCAGTGCAACCCCAAGCTATGGACATGGGAACGAGAGGATGGAAGTGGAGCACCAAGATGAAGCAAAAACCAGGGCCCTTCTGGTGGTGGGAGGCGCAACCGTGAAGCGCTGCTAATATAAACCAGAAGAGTTGTATGCGTTTTGCAAAAATCTATTTAATAGTCTGTTTTCTGATGTGGAGGAGAAGCAAGGTCAAGAGCCCAATCTAACTATTACAGCTCAAATTGTGTCTGTAACGCTTGACTTCCCCAAGTTGACTTGTTCTCCCTTTGGAGGACAAGGCTGCTCACTGCACAAATGGAAATCGTTGCTGCTTCTAGATAAAAACAAAACAAGCCAGGAAGCCCTCTTTCCTGATGACAGGTTTCAAAGTAGTAAAAGCTGCCTGCAGAGTGCAAAATAATTTTTTTTCCTGATTACAAGGGCACAAGCAAATGCCACTTTTCTTGAGAGCTCAATGGCTTCTGCAGAGGCCCAGCCCTGTGCCAGGCAGCGGAGAGCTGATCTGCCCTACAGAGAGTAGCTGGGAAGAACTCCCCATTTCAGCAGCTTAGAAGGTCATGGCAATTCTGGGAGAAGGATCAGCTGTGTAGAGTTATTGGCAAAGCTATTTCCCCAACATTATTTTTATAATGCTGTATTCCTTTCTCCATCACCAGCCAAGGCTCCATGCCCGATCATGTACACAAAGTAAAGGCTGCAGCCTGGGCAAACTTTGCACCTGAGAGGACTCTCCAAGAGCTGTGGACCTTGGCAGAACCTGAGTACTTGAGGGGTCCAGCTCTCTAATGACCACTAACTGGACTGTGAAGCTTCTGCTAGAATACAAAGCACTGATCTGCAAGATCAAACAAGCAAAAAAACCCAAACCCAAACAAACCAAAATACACCACCAGTGTTTACACCACTTAAAAAGCCTGGCTTCTTTCTTTGAACAATTTTTGAGGCACCCCATGATTATGTGAGTGTGGTAAGCTCGTGTACTTTTTACTTTAAAAAAGTGTTTCTTCCTGTGAGCACATGATACAAACAAGGGAGTGGCAGACAGGAAATGATTATTCAGAAATTAAAGAATTAGATCAGGTTCCACGATATCAGAACAAAACATGACACATGACAAGTGAACCTGACATTTACTGGCTCAAACATAAGAAAACTTTTTCTTTATTTACTAAACCGTACTAAGGGCTCATGTGAGAACTTTGTTGCTTTAAGGAACATCAGTGTTGGCAACTGCGAGCATCAATGTGCCTCCTGGGGAGCACAAGTTACACCCTGTATTTCAACAGCAAAGTTATCCCGAACACCACAGCACAGACCTCCAGCTGCTACCCAATCAAGGTTTTTTTTGAATGAAAGCACAGCTCTGCCAGTAGTAGCAGCACGTCTCTGGTGGCACTGCTGCTCGCATGCTCTTACCACTACAAACCCAGTGGAGGTCTCTGCTGTCGTGCTCAGGTACAGTTATGTCCAGCATTCCAGCATTGCAGCCACTGGGATTTCCCTCCATGATCTCAGTTTTGCTTTTACACAGGAGCTACCACTGAGTCATCGTCATATTCGCTTGTTAAGTGGTATTGTTACACTCGAAAGAACATACGGCATTCACAGCCATCCCTGCTCTAAGTGCACGGACTATGCTGGGATGCGGCTTTTCCTGTGCCTGGAAAAATTTAGTTGTGGCCAGACCACAGCTGTGCAACTCCTCTGTGTGCACCGACTGATTTACTACCACTGTAAGCTCCAGAAAAGTCACCTTAAAGAAAAGAAACTCCACATAAGAGGGCTAATTACATAAAGCACTTTTCATCTGTGGATCCTGAAGTGCTAAAAATAAAAATTTACTGTTCGTGAGGGACTGAGCTCCCATTAGAACGGTTAAGCTAAAACCTGGAGAATACATCAGAGGTTACGCAAAGCCCAGCAGCTTTAAAGGAAGGAGGAGGGATTTGCATGGTTCAAAGGCAGGAAAGAACAGATGCGGTACGTTAAGACTTATTTTCATTACGCTGCATAGCTTGTTTCCAAGAACGCTTCCAACAGAAGCATCCTCCCCATACAAAAGGCAAGCACTTGCTAAGCTGACTCAGACAAGCTTTGATATGAGCTGCATCGCAGCTCAGAGACAGGGAACTGCTACCAGTAACCTCAGCTTGCTGCTTACTTCTCACCTCTAGCTGTAAGACCTTCCTCCACCTTCAGTCCCTCCTGGGGTACTACTGTTAGCAGCTACTTCATGTATTCACTCTCCATATGAATCACTGAATCGTTAAGGTTGGAGAAGATCTCTAAGATCATCAAGTCCAACTGTCTACTCAGCATTATCATGACCCACTAAACCATGTCCTGAAGCAAGAATGAATTAAAACCCCCTCTGCTTAGACAAAAGCACAGTGTTCCTTTTCCATGTCTTTCCTCACCTCAATCTTAAATTGCTAGACAGCATCAGGAATTGGCAAGATCTTTAATAATAAGATGAGGCAGAATTACTAAATCCATACCAAAATCCCACAACAGGAGCCAAATGGTGACCAAGACAAGAATTTTTATTTGATGATGCATTGTATCCTCAGAAAAAAAACGTTCCGAGGACATAAAAAGTGAAGACAAATCGTCACACAAAACAAAAACACTGGCCCACAGGTTGATCTGATCAAGGTGTCTCCTTGCCAAGATGCTCTTATGGGGGATGCAAACACTCAGCACTAAGCTGTGCTGTATTTTAGCCTGTACTCATTAACACACTAGCTCATGAAACAGCTTATTTGAAGTCTAGCAATTCCACGAAGTTTTGCACCCTCAGTGTAGAGATCAATATTAAGAACCAGCAACTCACTCTCAGGGTTAAAAAGTTTGCTGTGTGCTTATGTTAAGCCTGATGGACGTGTTTAAAGGTGACCAAGAAAGGAAGTGCACAACAGCACTCGGAGGCGCAGCATCAACACAGGGCACCTCCTGCAGAAACTGGGAAGATCCGAGTGCTTCCTCCCATGCTGAGGGATGGATAGAGAGAGCATCAAGGAGACAGGTTAAACAGGTTTTAAAGTTAAGGACACCTGCCCTTGGCTTAGCAGCTAACACCACATCAATCCAGGGAGATGCAGTGGAGGGAAAAAAAACAAACTCAATTAGAGAGGTAGGAATTTTTTTCCTGGGCTTCTTTTCCCCTTTACCCATCTGGATTGTATTTATCTGCTCAGTTCTAGTTTTTCTTTGTGGATAGATGCAGTTTAACATCCACATCACCACGTGCAACTCTACGCAAGACAGCTTATCTTGCCTTTGTCTGTAACAGTTCATTTCACCCAAGTGAGGCCTTCAGCCATGGCAAGTCAAATGATAGGTTAGTTGAAAGGAATGACCTCGAACCTGTGGTCTCCACCTTTTAATACATAGCGCGATACTCAAAGTTTAAGAAAGAAAATAGGGGGAAAGAAAAAGGCTGTGGCTATGAGTCACCTACTTGCCTGGGAAAGAAAGAAATCTGGAAGATTCTCACCCTAAGAGTACCAGAAGTATTCTGAAAGAGTATTGATGCAGTCAGGACCAGCTAGGCTTCACAGTCAACGGAAGGGAGAATCTCATTTTTAACACAAATTTCTCCTGGGAAAGCACCAGTGTCCTGTGGGGTTTTATGCCTCTCATGTCAGATCAGCCAAAGGCCAATGTAAAGTTAACACGCCAGATTTCACATCACCTGCTTGCCCCAACAGCTGGGGCAACTGTTTTAGCTGAGCTCGGCTCTTTCGCTCGCTTCAGATTGTTGTGTTAATTAAAAAGTCTTGCTCTTCTGTTCCACAGCCCACAGGAAGTGAGGAGGAGATTCCCAGCTTTATAATCACGTTAGTCAATAGCTCCCAGCGCTCTCCCTGCTGCCACGCACAGCGCCAGCGTTGCGCTCTCGGTTTGACGGGCTGTGGGAGGATGCTGCGTAGGAGACTCGTCACGTTATGCAGAGTCAGCCCGAGCTGCTCCTTCACAATGGGAGCTTTCTGCACAAGCGTTAACATAAAAACCTCCCTAAAACTACAAGACTGTCTGAGGAAATTTCCCAAACAGAGCTAGCCCCACGAATATCCACTCGATAAACATCAGGCAGTTGCTCGCTGGCGAGTCGCTGGATAGGGATCTGTCACCTTTGGGCTTGCCCCAATCTCTAACCTAACAAGTAAGTAAAAAAATATTACTATTGTCACCTCCAAGCTTAGACTTTAGAATTTCCATCTTGGAAGTGCTACAAGAAGTGAGTCACTCTATATACCTTGGCAGTGATTTGGAAGCCAACAGGGAATATACAGAAGGAAATAATGTCGCCAATTGGTGAGGCAGCAGGTATGTTTACCGAGTTTAAACAAGCTTGTGTCTCAGTACTTTTAACTAAGTATGGCCAAGAGTGAATCTCCAATTCACTAGTCATAACACTTTCAATTCAGAAGTAATTTACAACTTAATATGCCTGAAAATTAGAGATCTTTAAAAGTTAACTCAATCACTGAAGAACAATACTAGATATCAGGATCACACCAAGTGGTGGGTTGTTTTGAATACCTGCATTGCCCTTGCCCGATCTGTGCAAGGTCTTTAGCAGAGGGGGAGTTTTAGACACTGGACATGCATTCAGCATGAGCAGCTGCCACCTTGCCCTCTCTCTTGGCAGCAGGAGGAACGTGGGGAAGAGCCAGCCAAAGGAAGCCTTCACAAACTGGAGCCAGGCGTGGTGGCACAGGGCACCCACGGGGACAGTAAGCAGAGCAGCTGAGCATAGAGACAGGAACAGGGTGGGGAGCTGCCAGCCTGAAGAAGATTTAGCTTTCTGAAGAAGCTAAATCCGACTACTGGCAAGAATTTGCAAGGTGTGAGCAAGCTAGTTAGAAAGAAAGAAAAAAAAAACCACACCACAACCAAAACCAAAACACAAAGGAAAAAACCAACATCCAAACCCATTCTCTACAGGTCAAACTAAGTTTTCAGGGAGGTATCAATAAATGAGACACCAAATAATTAAGAGCACTGCCTATGTGTCAAACGAGATGTTTAATACTGAACAAGATGACAACCATTCACTATCTAAAGCTATGAATAAACCAAGGAATTAAGGGCTCTCACTACATCAGTTTACTACATAACCTCTAGCAATGTACACCTTTGCTACCTGTCTGGTGAGCAGCAGTAAAGGCGCACGGTGGTGCACTTAAGGAAGTCTTCCTTACAGCACTCCAAAGAAGCTCTTCACGTGGCTTACTCACATTTTGAGCTAAAAATTTACTTTCCAGAAGGGCTAATGGAGATGTATCAACTTCACTTTCGAATCAAACAGTAAGGGGGCCAGCACAGAGCCAGGTTTAGAGCATGGTAGAGTTAGGAAGAATGTCAGACCAAAGGCTGGCTCAGGAGCTGTGAGAATATCACCAAGCAGTCACTTCAGAGAAAGTGTATTAACTGAGCAGAGTCCTTAAGCTGTTTTTCCTCTGCTTCTAACAGATCTATTATCCTCAGCGGATTTATTCTTTCCAGAGCATGCCAGTTGCCTCCATTACCAGAAACGCTTTAGAAAGAAACTTTAAAACTATCTGACAACAGACTACATAAACATCCTTTCTAGCCTTTTTATTTGGTGTGTATTACTGCACGTCTCTAGGACGCTTTCCTTAAGGCCTCAAAGGGAATAAAATGAGCGCTAACTCTTCCTTCTTCTCCTCTGGAATTTATAGATGCCTTAGGTAGGCATTCAAATAAGGTACAAGAGTTCAATTTCCATTTTTGAGGTATCAGTGCATGGGACAGGACACAAAGTGTCCCTAACTGGCGTGTGCAGTTATTCCAGATTGCATTAGTTGCTCATGCAGATATTACAGCCGTCAGCACACGCATCACCAACCACAAGTATTTGCAGACGATTCAGAAAAAGCCTGCCCTTGAATAATAGCATTCTCAGTAAACCCATTTCAAGAAATCACTTGTGTTACAGCAGAGGTAAATAGATGTAAGTTACCGTCTTGCTAAAGCATTTAGAATAGGAGTAACTTATGAAGTTTGATAACTTGGCGTGGGCAGAATGTTTGCACAGCAAGTTCTATTTAGATGACTAAGCTGCCACTGAAACAGGCTGAAGCTCTGAACAGCAATTCCTCTCACAGGGGGCTTTGCCAGCTCTGTTGCCTACTGCCAGCTTCCACAAGCTCAGCAGCAGCCACCGCTGTCTAACAAACCACTTCCAAACTCAACTTCTGTACCGAGCCTTGCAGCCCAGGGGCCAGGTAAGGCAGCCAAGCATGGCAAGAAAGGCCAGACTTCTTGCACCATGGAGCGCAGTGATTCAGAATGAGGGAGTAGCGGTTCTTTTCTTTCTATGAGTTTGCACAAGATCAATACTGGTAATTTCTCTCAATTGCTCTAGTAGGTAAGGCCACACTAAAATAAAATAGAAAACAAAAAAAATAAAAAGAAAGAAGACTGTAACAGGCTTCTTCCCTCCTCCAGTATTTTTGTTTTGCCCTCTTCACATGTCTAGTGGAGCATGAGAGCTGTTGCTCTATCCCATCCGCTGTCACACTCTGCCAGCAGCAACACAGCCAAGAGAATCTAGCTCTAAAATTTACAGACTGTGTTATAACCTGTCAGCACCTCTAATGTAAAAAATATGCTGGATTGCATCCTTCAAACAGCTCCGCCAAAGGAAGTCACGCTGTCCGTGGGGTGCAGAAAGTGGAGGAATTCCTGTTTACTGTTAGACTGGAAAACTTTCTTGGGAGGGGACTTCCAATTAAAAGCTGACACCTGAAACACCACACCAATTTGCATGTCATTAGCACATATGTTTATCTAGAAGACCAACCTAAACTTTGTTGATGAAGAGTCATTGCAGAAGATGAACAGCTACTAACCTGAGAGGAATGGAAGATGCAGGAAAGCATTGCTCAATGCTTGTTCAGGGTAGGAAGTGATACCAGAGGAGATACATGGACCTGTCCTCTCAGAGGACACTTGTGCAAAAATGTGCGCGCTGTGTCACGCTGTTGCACTCCCAAATGTCACTGTCGGGGCTCGAACTGCTACATGGATTCTGATACTGAGCTGCCAAGAACACAGAGACTTCAGCTTACAAAAGCTATGAGCTGTCATTTTACTTTAGGACAAGCTTGATTTTGCGATGTCCCGCATTTTAGACACGCCACATTACTCTGACAGGTGCCCTGTCCTGACAGTTAAATTGTAAGCTGTTAGCTGGGTGCTGGCACTTACTAAGAGGTATCTCGGATTCGCAACTCAAACCTGACCAAGGACAAACGTAGGCAGAGTCACTACAGTTTCCAAGTGCAAGTCGAATAACGTTGGCAAAGCTGTGGCTGCTGCTGCAAACAGAACATACCCAACATCCCGCAACACGCATGAGTGGCTTCCACGTTCTCCAGCCAGGGCTAAGCCCAGCTCTGTCCTACTCTCAGCCAATTAATCACTGCAGAATGGGGAGAGAGGAAGTAGACACACTGTACATCTTCTCCTGAGCACTCTCAGCCCCAAATAAAAGCCAGCTTCCTACCCAGTGTTGGGAGAGTACACACTCAGGCTGTCGCCACCCCTCTCACCAGCAAGGGCAGGGAGACCCTCAGAACACTAACCGGCTGGTTACAGAGCTCTAATACACACACAGCAGATTTCCATCCTTGTTATTCACGGATGCCTGATCCGTCCCGATAGCACGCCTTTGCCAAACTCACCCAACAGGCCCAGTTTGAACCCTCCAATGCTGCCAGCTTCCCATGGACATACCTGATCTTTGCTAACTCAACTCCACCCTCTGCTCTTTCATCCTGACAAGCGATTAGGTTGTCCAGGATGCTCCAGGCAGATAAGCAAACTCCTTTCGATTACTACCGATTGTATTAGTACAAGCAGCACTCCAGCAGCTGGATCGACACAACACAGAAAGGTGGAGGGGTGGGGGAACCCAAACCCACAACAATAAAAAACATGGCCATTGGTAGGTGAACCACCTGGAGAAGCAAATGTTTTGCCAGCTGTTGGCCCAATTGACTCTGCTCATGCAGCAGCCCTTTCTGTCCAGTCTCTCCTGACAGACATCTTCAGGGCATGGGCCACATCTCCACAGTTTTGGTACACTGAGGCTTCAAATTCTAAGCACAACAGAGATCGTTCAAGCTTGTGGAAGAGAGAATGCTTGCAAAAGCAAGCACTGGTTTGTAAACAATCTTAAAACATTTTCCAGCTAAAAAAGGCAGTATTTTTCACATATATAGATATAAAATACATATATTTTCATGTTCAAACATGCATATGAACATGCATTTCACAGTTTTCAATCACGTCTTTCCATTTGCTTTGGCCCACTGCTGTCTGGAAGCCAGCCACCCTATATCAAACATTTCATAGCTTCCAACTCCAGGCAGAACAGGCCTGAAGACAATCTGGATTTAATTCAAAAGGCAACTTTGCCTTGACTGAACTTCACTGGTGATTCTGCTTGTGGAGAGGCAATCTAAGAGGAGGGAAGTCCCACCTCAGCTTTACAAACCACTTTGGCTGCAGGGAGGCTTTCAGTGTGAAAGCTCTGCTGTTTCCATCAGCAAGGGTAGAAAAGCAGCGCGGAGAAAACACTTGGGAGGCAGTAGAAATGTTGATACTGTTACATTCTGAAGAAGGGCTGAAAACAGATGTGAGTTTTGAGGCCTACATCCACCCTCCTAGTAGTTCTGCTGGAAGGACAGCTTCTATCCATGAGCAATTCCTGCATGCATCTCTACGCCTCACGCCAAAAATTTGGGTCTCAGGCTGAAACTTTTACACACTTACTGTACCCAAGCTTAAATTCAGGCAGAATTCTTGTCCATTTTTCTTTTGTGGCTAATTCAATCTGTCCCTATCTCCTCACACTGCTGTAGGACATGCCATACCACGACCCTAGCTTGATCTCAGGATGGCTGCAGCAAGCCAGTGCCACTGAATCTTATCTTTCTCCAGTTAGGATAGCAAGTTTTGTGGCCAGGTAAAAGCGCTTCCTCCTCAACAGGGGAGCATCCCTGCTCTTCCTCTGAGCAATAGGGAGGAAGCCACTGCTAGTTCTACAGGTCACTGACTATGGCTTTAGCCTCTCCCTTTAGAGGTTTGGGGTTCATCAGGTTAATGAAATAGCAGTACTGCTGCCAGCAGTTCCACAGATCAATACTAACAAAATTATTTTCACCTTAACCTTTTCTTGTGGGCTATCAAATGCATTAACTGATTCTTCTTTTCAGTTCTCCTAGCTAAACAAGAAGTTTCCAGGCCAAGTCAATCTCAGCCCTCTCTCAAAATTACTACCATGAAGTCCCCACTTCATTATCCTCCTGCCCTTCTGAAGTTCCTGGGATGACAAAAAAAACTTACTCATAAAAATCACATAAATATTCCGAGAGTACAGGATGACTTCCTGCAGTTTATTTGCAAGTTTATAGCAGAAGGCTACCAGTTCAGGACCAGTAAGTTACAGTAGGGGTTGAAAACACTGGTCCCCAGAGATAAATATTTCCTATGTTCTCTTAGCTCAAAGGCCTGTGCGCTTTGGAAAGGATTCTTCTCAAGCCAAGAGAGGCCTGTTAAAGTCAAATATGCATGATAGCTCTACATCATCTCTTCCTGTGTGCCTTTACAGTAACTGGCAAGTTCTGGATGTTATCATCTGATCATACAGATACCACCTCTAAAGGAGCTACTGAGGGAAGCAGGAAATAAATTCATGGCTTCTGCTTTGGAGATAAGGGACTTCAGGAGAAACACTTGAAGGGTCATTAACAAAACTCCCAATGATAGTGAGCTAGTAATTGGCTGTCCATCTGTCCTGGCTTCAGAATACGTCTCTGAAACTTCTCTACCACTCCTCGAGGAGTAACAGATCAAAATGACAGTGAAGAACCTCTGCCCTCGTCAAGCTCCTCCTGGGAAAAGAAACGTACGTGTACACACACACACACTGGGGCACAGATAACGAAAAGCTCTGCAGAGTACTCCCTGAAGTGAGGCCATGTGGCCAACATCAGAGGAGTGGGAAACTCAGTGAGAATTTATCTGCGTAGGAAAAGGCCTTTACAGAGAGATTAGTGAGTGTGTGACAAGGACTGCTCCTGTTGTTACTGGCCAGCAGCATGCTGCAGAAGGATGACTGCTGTCTGCACAGCTGCTCATAGCCTTCCAGTGGGAAAGGGAGATGGCCTCTGGATATATAACTCATGGATGTAACTCCCCAGTACTCAAATACAAGGCTATACACCCAGATTCTGCTCTAAATGTGGGCAACCCTCCCAGTCCAACCTGCAGAGAACTGACAGCAAGTTACTCCAGTATGTGCACAGGGATCTGGAGCAGCTCACTTTGACAATCTGGTCAAATTTTGAAGTGACATCTTCTAAAGAAAGGAAAGGTTTGCATCTGACAGAGTGAGATCTGGAGTAAGAGCAGATAAAAAACAGGGTTGTTTGTCCTAGGAGGTTCTGACAGGAGCTTAATGCAGTGACCAAGTTCTGGCCAGCGTCACTGATGAGCTCCAGCAGATGAAAGCAGTGTTAAGTGCTACTGTGGAGGGAGCAGAAAGCATCCGAGCATCTGCTGACCTCACTAAACCAGTGGCTACTTAACTAAAGGAAAAGTCTTCCAGAAAAACAGAAGAACAGTTTGTTCTTCAGATTGTCAAACTTAGATATCTACTCACAGAATCTGGATTGCACAGCAGAGACATACACAGAAGTAGTCCAGTGTACATACAGAGAGCCAAAGGCTGTCATGGACACTCAGATATTTAAAGCATTACAAAGGGGAAAAAGATAAAGAATTGAAATGAGCAGGAAAAGAGGCAGGATGGGGGAAAAAAAAAAAGGGAGGGGGGGATTTAGTGCTGAACTGATGACTACTTATGAGGACCAATGACTACCAAAATGAAGCACTAAGAGTATTGAAGAGTCAAAGCCTGTATAGTCCTAAACGGTTGGACACAGGGGAAGAAGATTAGAAAACAAGAGGGTCAGGCTTCAAATCATGAGGTAGAAAGAGAACTGTGGCCAGCACTGAAGAAAGCTGAAATTCATTATTTGGGAGAGGAAGGAACTGAAACCACTGCTAAAGACTGAGAGGACCTCTGTAAATAGACCTAAGCAAGTTTCCTCAGTCATCTCACTTCACTCTTGAGATACGCTTTCCTTACTGTAGATTCCAGGAAATAGATGAAGAAAAAGTTTGCGACACACACCATTTACACACAAATTCCTAATTTATTTGTATCCTACTCACTTTCCACTGAAGACAGTATTCAGGCAGAACACTATATTCCAATCTGACACCAAAACATTCTATTTCTAGGGGCAGAAATAAAAAGCTTTAACTTTTATCTACAAGTGATACATTAAGAACTCTAGTTTGTAAGGCATCCATCTGCTGTGACTAGATTTACAGGGCCACATCATCAGCTGTCATGCATCAGTCCCACATGGGGGAAAGCTCCACCACTGGAGCTGCAGCTGGAGCTGCTTCACGAGCTTCATGGTTTAAACATCAGTCTGACATGCTGCCAAATTGCAGAAAAAAATATTATCTATCTTTCAGAGATTTATCTATCTTCTGTCAAGACAGTGAATCCTGGCTTTTATTTTCGATCAAGTCTTCAAGGTCCGGGCCTAGTGTTTTGTGATCCTCCTCCTGCTTTGTCTCTCGGCATGCATCAAGGCAGATGCAACACTTGGATTCGTCATGAAATCCTGCTTGTTAGGGCCAGTTCAGTTCAGGCCCATTAACATATGTGGTGGAACTTCACAACATCATGAAATTCATTGGATTTAAAACCCCATCTGCCTCTCAGGAGTCATCAGTTTCCTAAAGAGTAGAAATAATTACATTCATGCAGCAGTTATTTCAGGCTTCCCCACTCCATGAAGTTGGGTTGCTTGAGATAACAAGGATGTCTCAAAATGCTTCCTGCTAGAGACAACTTTCTTCTTGCCTTTCAGCAAAGTAACTCAGGGTACCACAACACTTGCTTCTGGCTGATCTGGAAGCCTTCAAAGGTGGCGCCCACCTCAACTGTTCAGAATTCAGCCCCAATCACCCCCTGCAACTCTACAGCGTTCTGCCCTTTTTACCCTTTGCAGAAGCAAGTGCTGAGATGTGCTCTCTGAACAGCATCAGCTCGCAGCAGTCCCCGCAATGAAGATTAACTCCTGCCCACATGCAGACAGGTGGATCGCATGGCCCAAAGTCTGCGTAAGTGTTCAAGGAACAGCACTTTTTAAGCTCTTTATCCTACAGGGACAGATCTAGCACATCATGCCTGGGTGACTATTCTCTGAAGACTAAGCAGAATTCAGAAGTGGGCAGAAAGGACACCATCCCACTTCAGTGCTGCTGAAAGACAGGAGCATTGCTTAAACCCAGGAAAAGACAGGGCATCTCCAACCCAGCAACACATTAAGCAAAATAAACTTTGATCCTACCCTGAGGCCATTTCATGCCTATTCCCCATGCTTCTCCTCTCAGCCACAAGTCCCTGAGTTGTGCTGCTCCACCTCTACAGCAGAGCACAAAACCAGCACGAAAGGCAGCAGAGATGGGAGGTTGCGCCAGCAGCTGTGCTGCACCCAGTAGAGAATTCTTGCTCCCTACACAGATGAGACCGCAGAGAAAAATCTCGAAGTTGGCACAGTCATGTTAGGTGTTGGGAGAGGGATAAAGGTGGTGGGGGTGGTGCTAAAAGATGATCTCATGCAGCTATCAAGAAAAACAGGAGGGAGGGAGAGGATAGAAAGCACACCTGACAGACATGTTAAGAGATGCCTGAACAAGAACAGGGCTGGCCCAAAACCACACTGCAGTTGCTTGGGAGCAGTGGAAGTAAAAGTAGTTCTGCAACTAAAGGCTTATCAATCACTCGTGTGCGTGCACTTACTGAACTTCTGAAGACAGTGATTTAAAAGACAGGAATCAAAGGATGACTCTAACAGGCTCTCAACAGAGGAGAGCAGATATGGGCAGAGGGGACAGCATAGGAAGAGGTGTGAACACCATGTTTGCAAAAAGCCAAGACATACAAAATCCCCACACATCATTCCACTGTCCCTTTCCTTTGAGTAACCAGCACCGCATTGCTGACTCCCTTCATATTCCCACTTAGGATGTTTTGGGAGAGTCTGATCTTTCTTCTTCAGGACTGGTGACCGCTAAGCAGCAACCTGTGAACTTCAGCAGCTGCTGAAGGAAGGATGCACTGAGCCTTCAACTGACTTGCAAGTCACGCAACTCAGTCACAAGAGAATAATTCACAGACCCATGCTGTGGAACAGAGGAGAACAAGAATTAGATGCTGAACTATCACCATTAGTTTAACTATGCGTGTGTGGATCCACTTTGCTCACAGTTCTCACAATCCCGAAGACACGGTCAACTTACTTCCTAGGGAAAAAAGTGAGCCAGCTAACACAGACTTAATCCTGCAAAAAATGACACCGCCTTGTGAAAACATATTCCAGCCTAAGCTTGTTTAGGTAATTAAGGCAGAAGATCTTCCACCCTACCTTTGCTATAAGGTATTCCAGTACAACTGTACCCAACACTTAGCCTCAAAACATGCCCATTCAAGTTTAGATACTGGATTCAACCCACTTAAAAATTCTTCTGCATAATTTGAAAAACTGAGCATGTATTTCATTAACAGCTGGTTGATTAGCATCAATCAGCCACTTCACTCTTCTCCCACTGTCCTTGTAGCCAGAGGCTGAAAGCGTTTGCTATAGAAGTCACTCAGTTTATAAAATCTTGAGACATGATAGATATGGTCATGACTTAAGAATCCCAACAAGCCTTTCCTGAATCAGCACCACCAGACTGACCCACCTCCCGTGGTGAGTGTCTGCCCGAGCCCAGCCATGTTATTCCGTGAGTGCACATTCCAACTCTTATTTCTGGCAAAACTGTTCTATTCTCACCAGAGCAGGACTTCCCATGTGTTAAAATACTGACACTATGGCATAGAAGAACATGTCTGTAAAGATGTAGCCACAGGTGTACATCCATATTCATAGAATGGTCTGGGTTGAAAGGAACTTTAAAGATCATCTAGTTCCACACCCTCTTTGCATAGGCAGGAACATCTCCGACTAGACCAGGTTGCTCAAAGCCCCATCCAACCTGGCCTTGAACATTTCCAGGGACAGGGCATCCACAACCTCTCCGAGCATCCTGTTCCAGGGTCTCACCATTCTCGCAGTGAACAACTTCTTCCTTACATCCAATCTAAATCTACTCTGTTTCAGTTTAAAGCCATTACCCCTTGTTCTATCACTATAAGCTCTTGCAAGGAGTCCCTCTCCATCTTTCCTGTAGGCCCCATTTAGATAGTGGAAGGTTGCTAGCAGGTCTCCCCAGAACCTTCTCCAGGCTGAACAAGCCCAACTCTCTCAGCCCATCTGTATAGGAGACATGTTCCAGCTGCAGGTGTTTCAGTGCTGAGGAAGTGAAAAAAGCAGAGAAGATGCTAAACCGATTCAGTGCTTGCTGTAGATCATTCTTGTTTGCATATATAATTCTCTAACAACTCTCCAAACAAGCACAGCATACACCATAGCAGCATAAGCCTCTTGTACAGCTCCTTCCTCTCAACTCAGAAGCAACAGCACAAGAAAGGCAGCATAAGGTATTTGTAAGCTTTTAGGTTGGGAAGGAATTTCACCGAGTATGTATTTCCAATCACCCAGTATCATAGAGTGGTCTTCTGAAGCCTGTTTGATGCTTTCAGTGAGCCTCCCAGGATGCAAAATGGAAAAAGGCATCTATGCTTTATTAAGAGACCACTTGAGCTGCAGCACTGGCGTATTTCTTGTTAGTTCATTGGCATTTATTCTCAACGCAAAATAAGCCTTCAGCTTCTTCACCTTCTCCTTGCACAGTCTCACCCATCAGTGTTTCATATATTGACATCTATACAACTCCTCTTTACCAGGAGCAGGAATTGGACTAATACAGCCATGTCTTTGCCATCTAACGAGCTCCCAGTTTCTATCTTTTAGTCTCTGAGTGATTTCAAAGCATCTGCCTGCAAGGGCCTGGACTGCAAGAAGATGCATTTCAGAGCTGCTGTTCCCTTATTTCACCTATGACAAAGTCAGGAGTTAACAGGAACAAAATATGAATGGACACGTTTGTTTTGACAAGCTGGGGCTTGAAAATGCGAGTGGAGGGCAATGGCAAGTGAAAAAAAAAAAGTACAGTTCTTCAATTTTTACCAGAAACTTCTTGCAAAAATATTCATGTTTTTGTCTATATTTAAAACTTTGGTTAACTCCTGGAAAAGTGAAGGCTAAAGATAATCAAGTCTTTTGTTTATTACATTTGCTTATGTTGCCCTTTTCCTGGGGTGGAAAGGAAGAGAAAAATCCATTTGTTTCTCTCCCCTTGGCTCCCCTAATATTCCTTAGCACCCCAGACCTGGTCATGAAAGACTCCCAACAAACTGCTTGAGCATTTCTGTGTGTGTCAGATCAGCGTTACCACCCCTCACCCAGTCTGCCCTCCCACACCCCAGGTGAAGCCATCCATTGTATAAACACCACCCGCTGAAAGAGGAGAGCTCACACAACTGATTTGTTTTCGTAAGGTAGCAAGATACCCCCAGCCACTCACTTTCCTGTGGATCCCCAGCAAGGATGGCCTGCTTAGGCTCCAGGCACGACAGAAAAAACAAACAAACAAACAATGCCAAATGACAGTTTCACATCAGCAGAACCCAATGTTTCTTCTGTGGCAGGTAGCGTGGAGAAGACATTTCACAACAACTGCCACTGGCCCCCTCCAGCTTCCAACAACTGCAGCCTTTCTAGTCAGGGGAAAGCCTCTTACTTCATGGGAGCAAGGGGATGAGAAGTCATCCCAGCTGTCCCATACAGCCATGTTCCCTTGAGATCACTACAACGGTCAGCTTGCATCTTGCCAGCGCAGACATACTTGTGAAGAAATTAAAGCAGCTTGAGAAACCCACTGCGTGGCCACCTACGCATCTGTGGAAGTCACAACTTGGCTCAACGTGCTGATAAGACCTACGTAATGCTAGCAAGCAGAAACAGTGGCCAAAACCAGCAAACCAAAGTGGCATTAGCATCGGAGGGAAAGCAGTGGTTAACACCTGCTGCTCTAAGTCAAACTCACAAGTGAGTGAGGTTCCAGTGGACAGCTTTTCAAAGGAACACAGAGGATTTAACCAAGTCCTACATCAAGGATAGGAAACCATTCCATTTGTACACCTCAAGCACGCAAACCTGTTTGTCCCTACAGGGAATCCAGAAATAAGATAAAACCAAACAGGAATTCTCCCCTCCCCACACATCATGGGACCGGGGGAAGCTGCTTTCTCATCCAGCTGAGGCAGCAGCTGAAGGCAGGCAGAGCCCGTCCGGGGTGGAAGGAGTGATATTGCCAAAATCAGCAACACAAACATCAGAACAGCTTCAGCATCTAATCCTCTGCCTGCTGGCGAAGCAGCTGTCCTTCTGGCAAGGCAAGCAAAGGTGAGCCACCGTAGAAGTAATTGAAGCAGAGATGAATGCTGGGGATAGATTTCCTCGAAGAGTCTCATTAGTAGAGCAACTAGAGCCTGATCTCCTCCCTCTTTACTATAAAAACATACTCTTTATTAAACTCCACTTGCAAGTGATTTCAGAGAGACTGGGAGAAGGGCACACTTAATAACAGAACATGACTGGAAGGCCTAGACCTGATTTAAAAAGTCAATAAACCGTGTGTTTTCATTTAAGAAACAAAACTTAGACATGGTTTTAATAAAAATCCAACCCTTATTTGTTTTGGAGGAGGAGAAGGGAGAGCAGTGTGCTGCTCCCCTTGTCTCCCCAATTTTCAATCCATCTCGTCACTCCTGGCGGCAACAAAACTCAGCTCATCCCTAGGTGAGGTTTGCTCCCCAAATGAGTGGGAAACCCAGACACGTGCTGGGTGGAGAGAGGAAAACCACTTGGAGATTCTTGCATTGCTTCAAAGGTTAATCTAACATTTTAATTTTAGACCAGAAGCAGCACAGCAAGATAGGGATTTTGTTTTTAAAGGGCAATTAGAGCCTTCCTCCTCCATTTGTTCTTTCTTTAGAAGAAATGTTTCTATTGTCTTGACATTTTGGAAAGGAAAAGCCCCACTGTGATTGTTTTACAGCAGTTATGAAATGCAGCAGCCACCCAATATGCAGCCCTAGGTTTGTGGTTTTGGTTCTCTTTTAGGTGCCCAAGCTTGAGCTGTGCAGGCATGAAATCATTTGCCCAACAGCTCAGCTACTGGTCACTTATCTAAGGAGAAAATCACTGATGACTGCAAACCAAGATAAACAGTCCGATGTGCACAATGGAAGAACTTTGAAAAACAATACGCTCTTTTAAAGAGAGCCTGCACATTAATGGCCCATTGCTTCTCCACCTTAGTCACTGCCTCTACCATAGTCATAGCTCAGTAATCAGCCTATTCGAGCTCTTTTTAATCCTACAGAGAATATAAAAATACTTGGGTTACAGAGCACACACAGACTAAGAACGAGCTACCCTGGAAAGCATGCTGCCAGATTTATAGTCTATAGACACCAGGAGGAGTGATCATTGCCTATTCTCCTGAAACGGTCTCTGAAAAGGCATCTTAAAAATCCTTTAATCTCTTGAGAAAACTTGCCAGTACCAAATGAACTGCAGTCATGTTGCCTGTTGGCTGAGGTTAAGAGTTCCGCAACACATTGCTGTACGATTTTATCGAGCACGAGAAATGCAGAGCTCCTCAGATGTGCCTGCAGCCACCCCACAACACTTGCAGTGAAGACTGGTGTGCACCAAGTGAGTAAACAAGGAAGATGAATTTTCTAATCGTAAGCAGTTCCCTGGGGACATCTCAGATTCCTGAAAATCTTGCTGTCCATGAGGTGCTTGATTTTTATGTAGCAAGGCTGCAACTTTATTTCAGAGTTTGAATGAGGAAATTCAGACAAGATACACCAGGATAGAAGCTCACTGCATTTTTAAAGGCCGGGTCCTTATTCTATATAGCAGTCATTAAAAACAAAACCAAGAATCCCCAGGATTTCAGGCTCAGTTTAGGCAGGGGGGGGAGGGGAAGTTTAAGAATTTGATTCCAGATTTCCCACAGTGATTAATGCGGTTATAAAAATTCCTTGGTAAGACACAAGAGTTGTACTCATCCAATCGATTTCATGCCACAACACTGGCAGTAAGACGCCTTCCTGCCAACAGCTGGCTCTTAGTAATCCCCTTCCATTCAACCTGCTGAAACACGATTTTGCACCCAAGGCCACATGCAAAAGCATCTGGCTCAGGAGCAGACAAAGAGAGGCTGTTAAGCAGGATGAGCTCCACACCTTCCCTTTCTATGCCCAGAAATGAACACAAGCTCTGCCTGATGCCAGATCCCACAGGTCTGAGATAGAGGCGACAGCCAGAAAATGCTCCTTTCGAACTGGGGGCAGAAGCATATGCTATAAATTAGGTACAGCCTAGTGCCGGCAGCCACAAGGTTGTAATGCAAAGCAACCTTAATTTCAGATTGAATTAATTAATCCTAAACCCAGAGATTCACAGTATGCTGAGGTCTCTTCTGCTTACTATGTAGAAGAGACTAAGCAGTGAAGTGTCTCCTGTGAATCCCTCACGCCTTATGATCGCCCACTTAGATATGAAGATCAGGGAGGTGAATAAGCAGCTTCCAACATAAAGTGAACTCCAGCAGAGAACATTTCAAGAACGTAAAATGGGTTGGACAATAACAAAAAGCCTAAACCTGCGCAGGTTCAAGGCACTCAAACCCTTTCCTGCTATAACATGCCATGTTCAAATGGAATCAAGTTTTTATGCCTCGATCCAGGGAGGATTTCCTTTTTGAGGACAGAGTAGTATACTATTTCCTTCCCTCAAATAAAGGCAGCAAAACTAGGTCTTCTGGACTGAACTGGATTCAGCAATGCTGGCATCGAGTATTGGTCAAACAAGGGAGACATGTAAAAAAAAGGTTAAAAAAAAGTAACATACTAGTTCTCTCAGAGACTACCTTTACACTAAGACTCAGGAAATGGATGGCAGAAGTTTTATTATAACTAGAGGGGGAGCATTTTTCTTTAATAATCTCCACAACTGAAGTTACTCAGGTGTGTCTCCAGCAGACCTAGTCTCAGACACACTGCATAGTCAAAAGATGAAGTCATCAGCAGTGCAAAAACCAGTCTAGCCACCAAAGACAGAGGCTTTTCTCACACTCAGCTACTTCCCAGCAAACATCTGGTGTACCTGAACCAAGCAGAGCATGGCCAACAGCCACTGCAAGCAGCAAGATCCCCAAGAAGAGGGAAGATAGACAGCACAAGCTACAAATTCAGTAATGGAGATCCCTAAGAAAGACCAAGTCACTGAGATGTGCGACTGCATTACGCCTCCAACATTCCCAAAGGTTTAAGGAACGCTGGCACACGCCTGCCTTGGAGCTTCAGAATAAGATGACTAGTGAACCTTTAACGCATCATTCTCTCCTGTGTCAGGAGTGCTTCCCAACCACACAGACACAGAGCAATTAATGGCTGGTTAATGGTTAGAATTGCTTCCCGAGATGGCCAAACCAAACACACGGCATGATGATCTTGCGTGAGGCATGTGCCATTTAGGGTGCAGTGTCCTTAATTCAGATTAGGTTTTATTTATTGATGATCCACATCAGTCAGTAATGCTCCCTCTCCTCCCAGGGCAATTTCAAACATTGGGAGAGGGAAGAGGAAGCAACGTGCTCTTCTTTCCCCTAAAAAAAAGACATAGTAATACAACTGACTTCCAGCTTTGGGCTTTCAGTTTTAACAGTGAGCAAGTAATTATACAGATGGTGTTGGGAATTGCAGCGGTGAGATCATAATCCAAGGACAACAAGCATTGCAAAAGTCTCCTTGCGTTTTCCAACCTGCCACTCATTTCTTACATGAGGCAAGTGGTAGACTTGGACTTCAGAAGGTTGGAATAACACACCTCTTTAGATCAAGC
>WEIS01089225.1:3419-16998 GCA_013389965.1 Todus mexicanus | reverse complement strand
GAAGAGATGAATGTATAGAGGAAGAGGAGGATTAGTTATGATGTCACTGCTGTTTTGGAAGCACTAGAAACCCCTTAACCAACCGCGCTACGCATGCAAATACAAACACGAGGCAAAAGCCTCAGGTGGGCACCACCTTTCAGGCAGCCTCTCACCCATCCCAGCGGACAAACACCCTGATCTCCAGCAGCATGCCACGCAAGCCAGCAGGTCTATTGAGGCCACCCATAAGGCCACCAATTCCCATGAGAACACCAGAAAAAAAAAAAAAATAATCTTCTCAGGGACCCTCCACGCCCTCGCAAACCATCTCAACCTGCCAGAGATGCTGGATTTCCTTTTGCCCACCCTAGAAATTCCCAAGTGGTTTTATTTCGCACGTGCTTTACCTGCCTGCCCCTGGCCGCAGCGTGCCAGCTCCCAGCAGCTCCTTCTCCTGCCCGCGCTTCGTCCATAAAGAGTTAACAGGGCTGAAGTGGAGGCCCACTGACACCAAGTATCGTGTGTCGGGCTGTTTGCTCTTGGGCAGGGATGCTAACTAGCGTCCTGGTGTTTAATGAATTATCTAACACCCTGTCAGCACTCGCGCTGTGGCGAGGTTCATGCCAACAGCAGCGCTTGATGAGATTTTAGAGTTCAGTCCTTTGGCGAGATCTTGAGTCTGAAGACGAAGCGACGGACTCAGACCATTCTCATGGGGAACTGGACCAAACCCACGCACAAAAATCGATGACCCTTGAAGAGCCCCTTCCCTCAGCTCTGGGTCTGGCTGCCCACTAGAGGTCACTGCAAAACCCATTTTAATTTGCCGTTCGAATTTTCCACAGATGAGGCTTTTCTTTTCCATACACAAACGGATAGTTTCTCCCCCAGAAAATGACTTCTCGGGTTGAACTCCAATTGCAGCTGTCAAAGACAATAACAAATACCTTCCTGCAACTGCTTTTCTGCATAAACAATTGGCAACAGAATAAAGCTCCTCCACTCGGCTAGCCAGTGATCCACGAGCAACGCAAGTGATCTCTCGGTTCCGTTCAACCACCCTCCAGACGACGCTTTCAATCCTGTAAAGAGCTCTGTATTTAAGCGGCTTCACACCCAAGTCCAGCCTCCTTGAATAATAAATGTCTCCTCACGACGAGTGCTTCTAGCAGATCAGGGTCTGCAGAAGAGCCCTTCCTGCACCACAAGATACCTTTGCCTGGTCTTCCAGCAACATTTAGAAATGAGATCCCGCGGCTCAGGCATTGAGGAAAGCGGGCAAACAGAACGACCTGGGGAGCTGAGCTGGGCAAAGGCTTTTCTGACTTATCCTCAGCTAAAAAACACTGATTATGAGCAAGAACATTTAAAATACAAAAACCTCCACAACGTGTATTTCTGTAGAGAAGTGGAACTAAACAACCATTTAACAGACTGTTTAGAACCATCCATTTCCCAAGAGAATTGGGTTTTGGTGATGGAAAGAGAATCATCACCAACAAGAGCCCAACTGGGTTACAATCTCTGCAGAAAGCTTCCCGCTCCCACCCCTCTAAAACCAAGAGCCTTCACTGGCACTGGACACTGCAATCCCGAAGCACAGCTCAGCCTGTTTATCCAGCTTCACCTCCAGCTGGCATTCCAGGAAACCTGCTGCGATACCAAACATTTGCCACCTTGTCGCTTGTTCTCTTGTTGTTACCCCCCCGAGATGTAAGCAAATAAAACTCGTGCCACAGGAATGCAGCGTAGCAAGCGGGCATCTCTGGAGCCGTCCGATTTAGAATAGTCAGGAGATTTAAAGCAGACAAGAGAGTCTCAAGGCAGATGAGCTGGGAGCAACACTGCTCATACAGATTCCTTCAGAAACGGCCGAGCTCTGTTTTGGAAATACTCATCTGCTGCAAGAGGCAGCGCTCCTTGACCCAGTCCTGCGCCCCTTGCGCGCAAAAGGAATTTGCTCATTAAGAGTCCTGAAAACTGGACGGCGGCACCGCAAGGATGACGAGGAAAGCCCTTGGGCGCTGCTCCACCTTCCTGCACCCAAGGCCCTTAAGAGAGGCTGGCCAAAAGGGTAGCAACCGCGCTTGACTGTAAAAAGACCAAGAAAGATGTTCTCCAAGAGCCTGCTTGGCAAGGGCAGCAGGAGAGCACGGACAGGTCCCAGCAATCGTGTCCCTTTCTCCAAGACTACAGCGTGCCACAGGGCGCTGGAAGGGGGCTACAGGCAGCTGCCTGCACATGTCTGCTCTGGGACAAGCCAGGACCCCATCCCTTCATCCTCAGAGAATTCAGACCATCAAGGAGCGATCTGCTTGGCAACAGATCTTGGAGCAATCCAGCATCACCCAAGAGCAACAGCGAGCCCAGGGCAATACTTTCCTCCTACTCTGGAAACTTTGGTGGGGCTCGTAAGAGTTAACCTTTCAAGGGTAATTTTCAGATAAATGAGAACCACACGTAAACCAGATTAAAGTAGATCAGATCTTCACCAAGTAACCAAGTTACCCAAGTTACAAAAAGATGAGATGATTTTTTTTAGGTGTTTCAGGGATATCGCAGCCCCTATACCTCTGAAAACTTCTTTCCCGTGTACAATGAAACTGAAACTCTATACATTAACCGTGCTTGGAAATGCAGCAGCAGCACCACGGAAAAGGGGCGTCTTGGGTCCGTATCGAGGAACTTGGGCCCTCTTGCACTACTGTACACGCTTCTCAAGGGAAGAGAATTCATAAATACAATTCTACTGCGGAAAAATTTACACATTGTAACCTAATTTCTTTTCAAAAGAATACAGAATAAGAGGGTTTTAAGGTTAATCAACAGCCCAGGGAAACGCCAACAGTTCTTAAGGCCTCTTGTCTGTCTCCAGGGCACAGGCTGCTATAGACTTGTTAAAGGGTGACTGTCTGTCTTGCTCAATAGAGGAGAGGTCGAGGTGAACCACTTCACTTTCATAAATCAAAAGAGAGAAAAAAAGTGAGAAAATCTCCAGAGTTCAAACATTTCTTTAAAACCCAAACTTTAAATACTAAATGGGCTTCATGGCTGCCATTTTGAAAAACATTAGTTTGCCAAAGGGCCCTTTTGATTTCTATTTGAAATGTGAGCGCTCACAGATAATCCATTGAGAATCAAACTCCCACAAAAGGCTTCCTGAAACAATCGCGGCGCTGGTGAAGGACAACATTTTTGTGCCCAAAATAAAACATTTTAATGCGCTACAATCCATTACACATATATTCCTCCATTTCCTTTCAGTAATTATTCATTAGAAAACATTTAACGTCACTGCAGATTTCACACTGGGCAGTCTGCACACAAAGGAGAAGAGTTGGCCCATTTATAAGGGGCTGAGGCCGCCTTTTCTCATCCGAGAAACTCCAAGGCGGTGGGGGCTGCCGGACACAACGGGCAGGCTAAATTGTGCGGTTAACGGTCAAAGCCCCCCTGCCTACTTTGACACTCATTTAAAGATGACGGGGAACAATAGAGATTTGTTCTTAGCAACTCTTTCTTGTTACGCGGGGTCTCCATCGGCCGCGCGGGGCGGTTCAAGGCACGGAACCGGTGCCGATGTTTGGTTCCACCTGCCATCGCTCGCTCCTCGCCCCCCCTTCGCCCTTCCCCACTTTAACACAATGAGACAGGTAAAGAATATCATTAAAAAGAGTCCCATTCAGCACGTCAGCTTTAAAAAAAAACCCAATCGCCTGTCAGGTTAATATGAGCAGCTCCAATTTTGGGTTAGCGCCAGCGAGCCTGCTCTTCTGGGCCAGGTTAGGAACACAGCCCTTATCACCCCAGGATTCCCAGTTCACCTCCAGGATTCCAGTTCACACCAGTGCTCCCAGGTTACGGAGCTGTCAGCAGGCACCAACGCATTCAGGCATCTAACCTAAAGTGCAAAATCCTTCTTTATAACCTTTTAATTGCCAAAACCGTAACAACTGCTAGGCAAGATCCTTTTGCATTCCCAGCTCGCTCAGCAGGCAGCAGAGATGCTGCCCAAAACTCCACTCCTGTCCCCGCCACACACCTGCTTGGTGAGCGAGGAAACCAGCAGCAATCGCACCTCGCTCTGGAAATTTAAGACCGTATGAAAATCCAGCTGCAAATGCTGTCAGGCTGGAACACAGACACTCAACTGCTCTCTCTCAGTTATTGCTTTTCAAATATTAATGCCAGAGTTTTCCTCGGCACTGCCACGCTTAGATTTACTGCTGCTGCTGCTGGACCAGAGGCAGCTCCTTAACGAACCCTGAGTCTTTACTAATTGCAGAACAGGACGCATTATTAGAAAGCACAAATTGCTGATATGCTCTGTGAAATACATTCCCCAGCTAACAGAGCACAGGATTTCCAGCTAGAGAGCTAACATCCAGAGTTAAAGCTCCAGCAAATAAGGGAGAGCAGATTTATTCGACTTACTTCTAGGAAAGAAGAACAGTCCTTGAGTACCTGACAGTCCAGATGTTACAGGGAGTATTAAACAGAAGTCCATGTATTCAAAAGCCTTGCAGATGAACTCAAAATGACACTTTTCCAAGACACCTTCTGTGCTGGCCAGAGCACAGCTCAGATCTTGATTCTGCTCCAATAATGACAGAGAACACACAGGATGGGGCCACCTCTGGAAAGTCAAGGGAAAAACCCAAACCAACCAGCCAAGCTCCAGAGAAGATGTAACAAGGATTTCCTCTGCCTGGATTAGGTTGCAGTCTCTCTATGTTTGCATTCATTGCTTGTTTGATCTCAACCAGGACTTGGGCTGCTCAGAGCAAGCAAGCACACCATCATTCCCACTTGGCATGAGAAGGGGACAACAGAGCAGCCTCCCTGAGCTGCGTGGTGGTGTGGGCAGGAGGTTTGGCTCTCCAGCCAGGCTGCAGATTGGCACCAGCCACATGGAGATCTGGAAAACCAACCTTTCACTGTTCAAATGCTGATTTGCACAATCGCCAATCTTCATTCTTATGCTAGAATTATAGCTAGGAAAAAACCCTCACAAAACAGCAAACAAACAGCAAAATCTCACGAGCCCTCAGTGGAGTGCTGAGTTTTATCAAAATATGAGTGAACCCCCCATCGTGGTATTTACAAGTCTTCAGGACAGTCAGAACCTGAGAGAAATTGCATCCAAACAGACACTTCTGAAGACAGCAAGAAGGCCACAGATGAAATAATTATTGGTATCGCATCTCCCACAGAAGTGTTCCAACACAAGCCCCTGTGATAAAATCCTCTGGGCATCAGAAAGCAGCACGAAGCCAGCCTGAGTAATCACTGCCCTCGAGGGAGGTGACAAACCAGTGTCAAAACAGAAAGCAGACAAGACGAATGATGCCTGGGACAACAAATTGCTCTCCAAAACAAGATTACAGCTGAAGTTCCCACAGCAAAAGCCATTCTTTATCATTGCACAAGAGTCCCTCCCTCCCATCCTTCCAAAAAATTAAAACTCAAGGGCTGCTTTGATAAGAGCTACAAACCAGGATCTTGCAGAGGCTGCAGCACAAGGTCTAACTCGCAGGAGTTACAGCAAAGGTCACCCAGGCACTCATGTTGATTTAGCACGTGCACTTGCTCTGGGCCTGCTTTGTCAGGCTTGAAGCAGCACCCGCTGCCAAAGCTGCAGTTTTGCAGGTAGGAGGAACTCAGAGGGTGCATCTGAAGAGGTTGTGAGCACAGGCTCATTACCTAGGTGCCAATTTACTGCCAAGTGCAATATTTCAACAGAGCCCAGAAAGGCAGCCACGATGGAGCAAGGGAACGTTCTTGGGAATAAAGAGCAAACCTCCTTCAAACAGATCCAGGAAACATCTTTATCAGACCATCCTTGTTTCAGTTCTCCTGGACCCCCTCGCACACAAAACACTTTGCTGACAAGCATTTCAATTCAGGAGTCAAGCACGAAGACGTTATCAATGGGCCACACAATCACTTCAGTCTGGAAACCACCACCTGAAGTCACAGAAGAGCCTCATGCACCCCACTGACCAACTGACCGGTCTGACAGAGGGGTTACAGGACCAGATTTGCTCTGCAGCCCCCTGCAGCATTCAGTAACAAATGAAACTGGTGAAACTAATACAGGAGAAGTCTAGGTGAAGCAAAGATAGGGTCTCATCTTCAGAAGACGTCCCTTTCCTACCCCTCCTGATACTCCACAGTGCACAAAAGCTGTTTGTGAGGGTAGGCAGGATCTGGTTATAGTACCTGTGAGGAATTTCCATCACTGCCTGCAGCTCTGAAACCAAGCAAGAGAAAAGGCAAGACCTGTTCTTGATTTATCACAGCAGCGGGGATCCAGGAACAGCTCTGCCTCTCTTCCTTTGAGAGGAAGAAAATTACTGCTACCTACCCAAGTCAGGTACCCATATGCCAAGCCAGTTATCCCTCCTCATTTAGCCAGAAAGCCTCACTTTAAAGCACATATCAGCATTAAGCCTTACAAAGAGCTCTGAACTTACCCTCACTTCTTCCATACCGCTACAAAAATGCCGCCTAAAGCAAGCCAAGCAGGAAAGAGGAAAAAAATAATCCCACCTTCTGAAGCACACACCTCTCCACTCTGCCCACGGCCTACTGGCAGAGCAGAGCAGAGCAGGCTGGAGGGGACTCAGCTGTTTGCTCTTACAGTTAAACGACCACTGAAAGGCTGACAGGGGGCAACTTAATCACATCAAACACAGAAAACCTGTTAAAATAGGTAAATGAGGGAGGTGAAGAGGCACCTTTTAAAGGAGCAACCAAAGGTGAAGCATTTCTTAGACTTAACCCTTACCAAAATGATCACTGTGGTGTCATTGCTGTAAAACCTCTTTTTACTTTCCTCTTACAGGCTAACAAATCGAAGAGGAAAGTATCAGCAGATGCTTCTGCATTTTACTACACTGCATATTAGCAGGTGATCTGAAATTCTTGGATTGAGGTGCACGTTTGGATCAGAAAGTGTTAAAGTATACTTTCCTTGTCTTGAAAATAAAAGAAAGTTGTTGATTTGAGATAGAGTTCAAAGAGTTCCATAGAGAGCATAAGGAGCTTTATACATTATTTATCTTGGTTTCCATACTCTGAGCTGAATGTTATTTGAGGATGTAGAAATAACCACAGTGATTTTGGGGTAAATATTTTGAGTATAAACAATATGAGGAAGGTTTGGAGGAAAAGAATGTGTTGCCTTTATGAACCCGTAAGTCTTTCTTGTAAGTACTCCCCTTTTCACAGAGGACTCGTTACAATGAATGAAAAATCACCCGGAGTGTTCCCTTTCTGCTGGGTGGGGAGCAACGAGAGGACGTGGAAGAAAAGCAGCGTCCGTGGGGAGAAGGGAGAAGCCAGGAACTGCTCCTGAATCCCACCCGCAGCCATCGGGCTGCTCTCGTTGCTGGCCCAGCCTCGGAGGAAACGACAATTATCGCAGTAATGAATGTGCTCAGCCCGCTCACTGTAATTCTGTCTCCTGTCATTAATACAGTAAATAACTAGACAGGGAGTCCTGTCCAAGGGTAAAAATAAAGGCTGTGTCAAGCCCAAACCATATGTAAGTTGCCGTTTGCTTCTCAGCAGCTCACATTGTAGATAATGTTTTCTTTGTCTCGCCTTTCATTATGTTTGTAAGATCTCCATTTCCATGGCAGGTGGCCACGTCCCCCCCGGCTTCCTGAAGAGCCCCGCGTTGGCCAAGCCCGGCGCTCGCCGTGAGCCTAGCGCTCACTGATACCAGACAGGGAGGAGAGAAGGCTTGATTTTAAAGAGGAGAAATTCCTCCACGCCTTGAAGCTCTTTTGCAAATACCAAATTCGATGCTGAGCAAATAGGAGGATGTTGCTCCTGTCCCAGTGGATTACAGCCCGTTAACAAACAGCTCCGGGAATGAGGAGCCGGTGATGCGCCAAGAGGGCTTGGGGACACCCAGGCACTGTCACAACACAAGAGCTCCAGAGCCAGTGAAACACAGAGTGTGGATATACAAAGGCTATTGCCCAAGGAATCGCTCATGCATCCTATTAGGATTTACTGTGCTGATTTTATGGTCTTTTGAAGCGACCTTCAAAAGGACAAATTGAGAAGAAGGAGCAGGGGAATGCTGCCTTGGGTTTTTTGAAATGAGAAATGCAGGTCCTGGCTGGATTTTCCTGTGAGGATGAATAAAGAAAGAGCAGGTTTAACACCAGCAGGGCCAAAGAAGCTGCATGGGGCTATCTGACGAAAGCAAATGAATTTTCGTTTGAGTATTTGGAGCTTTTTTGTCTGATAACTGTGGTAACTTATGTCAAGGATCTGTCACACAGTGTAACAGTGGGAAGGAAAACTCACAGCAAAGTTACAAAAGCCCCCAGCTCTTAAAGGCTGATAGTAAGTCTGGATCTGTCAAACAAATATATATTAAAAGGGAAAGATAAGGAATTTTTTTTAACTGGATAAAACAAAGTACTATGTTTTCCTGACGAAGAATTATTTTTGAGCCTTCTATAACTATTGTTAAAAAGAACCCCCCTCACTCCCATATCAGTTTAAAGCCCCAACAGCCAGGCACCCATCACATCCCATGGATTAGTCGTGTGTTTATGCTCAAGCTGGGCTCTGCCGTCTCCGATTCAGCTGGACCATGCACTATCGAGTAGCAGCACTGAAAATCACATGCGAAGTAAAACCCCTTCAGTGCTGCAAGAAAGCAACACTCCAATAGATTCAGCAGGCTGGTTGTGCAGCCAGACACCCACATCACCTCGGAGCCCAGCAGTCAGTGCTCCAACTCCCTTTGCCTCCCTCCCTGGCACTAGGACACATCAAACCAAACCCACTATTACTTCCTTTCACTCTGTGTTATCACCAGACATAAGACGTGGAAGGAATTAATTATGGCTAATTAAAAATTAAATCCCCTCTTGCCTTTGGTCACTGTATTTCCCTCTCTGACTCGGTACACGCAGTTCAAATGCTCTGTTACGTTCTGCCTCTGTCACCTTCTGCTTGGGAATAATTTCCTTACTTCTCTTGGGCTTCGGCATCAAGCTCTGTCATTTGGTCTGTGCGGTGCCGGCTGCAGAGCTCCAGCCTGGCTCCCACCTCCGCTCCCTCTGCTCCGTGCCGCTGCTGCTGCTCCCCGCTGACCACCTTGGCTTCAGCACCTCTCCCTAGAGACTCAGCGTCACTCCAACGCCCCGGCAAGCAAGGGCCTCCCTCTCCTCATGTGCTGAGCTGGCTCTCTCCAGCCCAATCGCTTGGTGGAGCAGCTCTCTGAGACGCTTTTCAACCACAGTTCCTCTGAGGACACCACCTCTGCTCTGCTGCAAGACTGACCTTCACGAAAGGCATCGTGCGTGTGAACTCCACTGTCCCTCCCAAACACAGACAACAATGTTCTGTGGGGAAAAGGAGGTGCCAAGGAACCACTTTTCCTTTGAGCAGCTCTCAACACACTGAGCTTAATAAATAAATGGGGGATTAACCAAGTTATTTTGCAGCAAGCAGAATGTTTGCCAAGTGGATCACGAGAATTTCACCACGTCGTTCATTCACCTCCGAGTCAGCTCTGGACCAAGAACATCAAGGTTACCTGGATGTCTGTCTGTCCTACAAAAACCATCACTGGGTTTTGGGATGAGATTTGATGGAGATTGCCAGAGGCAGAGTGCCACAACTGTGACCACTGTCCAGCCAGGCCAGCTTCAGAACTTCCTGAGCATTTAGAAAGACTAAACTGGACTCTTAAAGAGAACAGCCTGTGCCAGTGATGCAGTACTGCTACAGAGAGCTGAAAGGGATTTCCCTGGAAGCTTTACTACAGTCTACGGCAAGAGAGAGTCCTCAGCAGACACCAAGAAACCTGCACCTTAATTGCAAGAGCTGTTATAAACCTTTGAATTGTAGTATCTTGTTGGAAAAAAAAGTAGCTGGTTTGATTCTGGAGTTGCCTCTGTCATCTCCTCTGTCAAGACTTCACTAACAGGCAACTGAGATGTCACCCCAGTCTCAGTTTCCAAGGCATTTCTGTGCCACAGTCCACTCAATTAAACCAGCCGCCAGAGATGGAAAGCGAACATTCATGAACACACAGGTATCAAGGATAAAGCCATTCCTACTGCAGCAGGCGCATTGCCCCAGCTAAATGCGACACACACTTTTGCACCATGACGTTTTTAAGTCTAGATATTTGTGACTGAATTCCATCAGCTGTGAGCTTTATAAAAATATTACTTCAAAACCACCACACCATCGTCCAGCCAGTGGAAACGCACCACTCCAATACTAACGCAGCTAATAGAAACGTCGCGTGGAACTACATCTCTAGCTAGCGGCAAGACATCTATCGCTACAGCCACCAATAATGAAAGTTACCTGGGTATCCATCTTGAATGCTCTTAAAGTCAGCTGTTAACAATGACTCCAGTTAAACCATTCAAAAGGTGCTTTGAACTTGTTTAAGGTCCTTCGTAACACTGCGCAGCCAGCGAGGAGTCTACGGTCTCACCCGAACAAAGTACCTTAAATAATTTAGGGTGTGAGTCAGGGCCCTGGTCCTATGGTCCTTGCATACACTTAGTGGCCGCTTTTCCAAGATAAGACCTAGAAACTGTATCTTCCATGAGATTACATTGCAGGCCCCAGTGATCTTTGATAAGTCAGTATAAGGGTTATATGTTAATTACAAACTACTGAAATAAGTGAGTGCATTCGTCTGCTGTTTTAAAACTGCCCCTGGAGCCAGCTAGAGCCTGGGCCACGCCAGTGTTGCAGCCCGGGTGGTGGGTGCTCACCTGCTTGTTCAGAAACCAGAATGTCAGAGGCTGCAGGAGCTGACTCAGGCTAGAAGCTCTCTGGTTAATAATGTATATTCTCTTGGTTATAGTATCTCCCTTCCCAGGCTGAGGCTAAGACATGCTTAAAAATTAAAAGTGTAGATATCCTACAAAGGAGGAACAGATGCTAAGACTACACATTAATCTTTAATGTGATTCCAACTCTCACACTGAATTTTACCAACTTCCCTGCGTTGCTGCAACCTCTGTGATCTCTCCACCCCCCTGAGCAATGCGCCTTGCACTGCGACAGGGCGCAGGGGATACAGACTCACCCTCAAGAAACCAGCCTCCCAACAGTGAGGTAATGAAGGAGCACTCGACTTTCACCTCCACGTATTGGATTCTGCCTTTTTCTCCTACAGGATCCTGACGTGTTGTAACCAGATCTGCAGAGAGGCAGTCCTACCTCTGCTGGCATCCTCGCCATACTGGCCTCACGCTCAGTCCCACATGCCTTGGCCGATGAAAAATTAGACCTCGAGCTTCAAGCGACTTCTATGGCTGCTTAAATAAAGAGAAAGACAGAGAAAACATGTATTAAACTCTTTCAGGTTCATCTAGGGGTTCATTCCCCGTCACACATCGTGTGGCACACCTCAAGTGCATGCACATATTTCTGTAGGTGTCTGGAACCACAGCACGGCAGCTGAGCGCGTGGCTGTGCAGAACGAAGAGCCATGAGAACTTACACCAGAAAACCAAGCAGCGGCAGAGGTGCAGGCTAATGGTCCTGTAGATAAGCTTCTACAGCTTCTGCGTTATAGGAAATGCTGACAAACACTGCAAAGCCACTCAGGGTAGATCTCAGGCACCTTCCACGGAAGGGAGAGGAAAATAAAAGGAAATTAACGTACTATGGCACAGTATAATAGACAGATGAAAAGCATATGAATGTGGATTACTGGCTTCAGGGCAGAAACACTGAGGAAAATTTGTTATTTTAAGTAGGGCTGCCCATCAGAGTGGAGCTGAGAGTACCACCAGGTGGTACCAGAGATGGAAACTCAAAACACGCTCACTCCCAGGCAAACTCGCAGAAGTAGACGCTATATCGATCTCTCACAACAACTTGTTTTGCTGGCAGAAGCTTCTGTGCCCATCCTCATCCCCCAGTCACCGTCTCTTCACGCAGCCGAGGCAGTGTACTTTCAGTGCACTGGCCTGGGCTGTCAGATGCANCTTCAGCGATTATTTATTTCAGGAGTTCAGATTCCTGCCTTCCTGTGACATGATGAATGACTTTTAAGTAACATAATATCTGGTTTCCTCCTCTTTCACACACCCATTTCATTGCCAGTTGTCTTCAGTGACCAGATCCGAAAGGATTGCTTGCAGTCAAAAGGGAAAGAGAAATTCTTTACCACATGCCCAGCCTCCTCTTGTTCATATTTAATTGAATTCTTGCTTGTGTTAAAATGGTTATCAATTATTCACCCTGGAGCTCATTAATTCCAAACATCCCAGGTAATAAATAGGACTGCTCCACTGCGCATTCCAAAATCCTCTGGTTTTTCTTTTTAATCTGTTCTCCACGTAACTGCAGGCTAGCCAGAGAATTATATGGCCTTTCCTGTATCTATTAAAGACAGGCAAGGTACAAGAGCGGTGCTGTGTCAGAAGGCAGCACGGGGCAGGTTCATCAGCTCAGGACCTCAGTCTCTCCCATCACTGCTGGGGCCGGTGATGGCTGAAGAACACCGAGAAAAACTCCTCTCCTTTCAGAGCAGCAGCTCAGACCTCTCTTTCAGCCCCAGCTTTACCATTTGAAAAGAGTATTTTTCGACCAGCTAAATTAAATCCTCAACATCTTTTGTTTATAACCCACATTCTTTCTCAAGCCAGTTGAGAGGAAACAAACAAAGCAGACCAAAAAAAAAAAGAAAACCCCATAGGAAAAAGGAGATAATTTGATCCTGATAAAATGCAGCGAAACCACAACCTGCTCTGTGCGCCGCTCTCCAAGCCACGCCGCGCTTCGTAAGAGCACAGCCACACAAGAGCAAGTATTTCAAGACGCAAAGACTCCTCTTCCGTCACTTTAAGATTAGAAAACATGATTTTCTTGTTGCACCTAAGGCCCAGCAGCAGCCTCAGCACCGCTGCGCAGGAGATGTGCCATCTGTACACAGGACAACTCGAGAGAGGTAGGGCAGTCTCTCCGACAGTCGGCAAGTCTAACAACTTGAAAACCCTGCGGAAAAGAGACTGCTACAAACAGGAGCTTTCTTTCCTTGCAGTTCTTTAACATCAATCCAGCACGGCCATGACAATCCAGGAATCTTACACAGCAACACAGCGGTGTTATGCAAGCCACGGAATCATGAACACAGCCCACACAAAGCAAAGGAGAAATTGTACAAATGTGACATGTCCTACTGAACAACCCACTGAATGCCTTGGCTTTCCTACCTGTAAAACGGGATTTGGTTTATATTTGAATTTTTACTGGCATCGCATCGTAGTGTTTGGAATAGGAAAATCCACCTTCCTATGGCAAGGGTCTCATGGTCTTCTCACGAGTTTGGCATTCTGGAAAAAAACCCAACCAAAACAACAGAAAAAAACCACATCTGGCAAAATATGTGTACCTTTTTCATCAGGCCATGGGATACAATAAACCTTTGTTCTTCTCACTCACTTCCTTTAAATGAACACATCATTTTGTTTGCACTTGAAATCGAGTTCTTAGAGCTGGGATTTGAAGTTTCACCTTAAACTGGAGAGCATTCAGGCTGGGATTTACTGAGCAAGCAACGTGGTGACTTGATGGGAGAACTGGAATG
>WEIS01089221.1:2733-17238 GCA_013389965.1 Todus mexicanus | reverse complement strand
ATTTTGTATCAAAAGGTAAAATGACAAGCTAAGATCATTTCACAGGGCCTCAGGGTAAACCATTACCCACAGATTTGCTAACAGAGTATACGAACAGAAGCACAGACATGTCCTTCTATCTTAGTCATATTTTGGCCTTACTGACTAGGCCAGTGTGAGAGGAGAGAGGCTGAGCTGGAGCACAGGTAACAGTGGGCTAAGTGACAGCAACAGAGGAGGAGGAGGAAGCAAATCCTTCCTAGCAAGACACAAGGAAGATTGAGAGATCAGCTCCTGCAGCCTCCTGCTGTGCACAGGGATGTCATGAGATGGGCTGAGGCCAATACATGCAGACACAGCAGCAAGCACAGATGCTGGTGCACCCCTAGCTAAGCAAAACTCTGTAGTTTGATTGCTGCACACTTGCATGCTTTAGTAAATTTCCTTGTTCCCTGTGAAGGATTGAGTGTGATCCCAGAAATTTCTCCCAACTGCACCTTGGATTTTCCCATAAGGAAGGAAGGGGTGGCTGAAAGCAAGACCTAGATGGCTCACATCTGTTGAGCTGAGGCTTGTATTCAGCTGTCTGTGGAGAGGGGTTTTATTTTTGTATTTTAATTACCTTTACAAACACATGTTGTTTGACTTAATTTAGTGCCCTACATATGATAAACCTTAAGCCTCAGCAACATGAATAAATCAGTAATTTGCCACATAGATGCATGAAGTTGAACATTAGATATTTAATAGCATAGATATGCTTTAAAATCAAGATAAATTGGTGAAGACTTGTTAAAAAGTTTGACTTACAGGATGCTGATGAAATTTAAATCTAACCCAAATTGGCTTCTCCTGCACATGTGTGAGTTGATCATGCAGTGCATTAATTTCATCTCTTGCATCCTGTCTAGGATACTGGAAAATCACTCTTAATTTTGTGTTAGAACTATAGGTTCTAGAGGTTGAGTATTTCCTTATGTCTCTCAGGAGCCCAACAAGTCTTTGGGTGTCATGAGCCTGGGAAGTACATCCCTACTCCACAATATAGAGTAACAATATTTGCAGGTTCAGACTTACTTGCCAGGATTGAATCGAGCTCCGGTGTTACAATGACATGCAGCAGTGCATTCCTTTTTTTTTATGTGGCATTTGTTTTCTCAGCAGATTAGCACCTTATTAAGATTTTTCTAAGAGTCTTTTGATGATGTTCTGTCCTACAGGATGAAGGAGCATCGTACAGAAGTAGTGCATGCTTCCTTTTTCAGGCCATGCTTGCAATTTGTATAGCTCCTATTACTTAATCTGTTTTGCAATCCACAATGCTGCCAAACTACGGGAGCCTGGCATTTGCTTTTCCTTAGCAAAGTCTGCACAGGCAGAAAAAATGCTGTGAGTCTGGGCCCAGCAGAGCAGCACAACCTCTTCAGAGCACTCCTCTTGCAAACTAGATTTCAGCAGAGAGATCTGGCATGGGGTGTGGTTCCTACGTCCACATCTTTGCCAAATATAGCCAGTGGTTAAGCTAGTGTTTTGGTCCACACTTATGCCAGGACTAGGGCCTGTACTTAAGTCAGGGACGGGGGCTGACTGTCTACTCTTTGATCCCTCCTGTTGACTTTCCAGGCCAGAATTGGCTTCTTAGTCATGTTCTCTGCCAGACATAACCTACAACAGTACAGTAGCTATGATTAGCCTACTCACAATTTGTGGCTGAGATGACAAAGCTTACATGGTTTAGCCAGTATTATGTATGATACAGAAATGTAGCTTAGAAGCCAAAACTGTATATTCTTTACACAATTCAGTACAAACCCTATTATGTCTATAGCAAACTGTAGTGGATTATATGGTTTTGCTAAATAGCTGCATCTAGGGCTTAGGTGGAGCATTTAAAATACAGCAGTGTTTTTAAACTTCTAAACATTTCTCGTGGTATTCTCATTTTACATGTATAATAATTTATTAGTAAATAGATTCAAACTTAAAATGGAAAAATGGTGTATGAGGATATGGCAAAAGTATATATCCAACTGGAAAAAGGGGTTTCTGCATAAGGATGAAGTCAGACCTGCTTATTCTTGTGGAAGGTTTCTGGTTTGGCTAGTTGTCATTGTGTGACTTTTTTTTCTGTAACGTTCCTAACCAGCCTGGTTGAAGCACAAGATAAAGTGTTCAAATCTTGCAGCCCAGGCAGAGGCCCAGCATGCAAGGCTGAAACACAGAAGAGAGAGAACATCCTTGCTGACATAACCTTTTCTAATCTCCCATCACTGATTGTTTTAAACCCAAATGTAACTTGCCTATAGTGAGCCCATATTCTAGGCAAAGTCTGCTACCTGAAGAGGTCACTTATGCAGCTGCCCACATAGTAAAAATTTTGCCCAACCTAGACATGAAGACTATATTCAGGTTCCTGCCAGGAAACCTGGTTCAGGGAGGAGGCTGAGTGGCAGCCATCCCGCTGCCTCCCCACCAGAGCTGGGGCCAGCTGTACTGCTTCCTGAAGTGCTGCTGGGGCTTTTCATCATTTCAGAGGACCCAAATATGTCTTTGTCCTTCACAGTCTCATTTGTGATTTCATTTTAAAAAAAAGACAAAACCACCCAAACAACAGAAATAGAAGCTGGGTGTTTTGGACGTCTGATTCATTTCAGGGAAAGCAGCGCTTCTCTGCATTGTTGGCAGGATTGCTGAAGTGAGACATCAAGCCTATAATCACAAGGGAAGGCAGCATCCCAGGGACCACAGGGCCTAAGGCCCTCCTGCAGCTCTGTCACCATATCCCCATGCCTGGGTGGTAGTGCTGGGGACAGCTGGTGTGTCCTTTGGGCACAAGTAGCCTTCCCGGATGCTGCAGAGGGTCAGTCACTGTGGCTTATGACACCTGCTTGAAATCTCTGACCTTGTTGTCTACTTCTGTTGCATTTGTGTATTATGTTAAAACCAGTGGATTCTTAGGGCAAAATCTCACAGGGTTAGGTAGTAGGTAACAGGTGCGTTATGCTTTGCTGGGCTGATCTTACAGCTCATGTCATAATACAAGAAACATGTATATATATCAAAGTTTCTCAAAATTATCAGGACAAATCCATAGGTGAGACTAAAGTACAGTGCAGATTTCGGGCAAGTAACTAGAAACAGACTTTTTTTTTAAGCCATATGAAGAGCTCATGGACTTTAGATAATGAGGTCAGGAAAACACTGGAGAGTGCAAAAGCACTGTTGAACATCCTGCAGATGTATAGGCCTGTTTGGGGGATTTCAGTCCTTTCCTTGAACTGCTCTTTCCATGCTCGGTTTATAGATAATCGTTGTGGTAAGCAGTCTGTTCGTCATGCTGTATCTGATGCTTTTGCTAAGCATTATTGCCTGTTCAAGATTTTTTGTTATTTTTTGTTATCTTTGGGTGTTCATGTTATTTGTGTTCACTGGCTCTTTTGTAAAGAGTAACAGAAGTACAGCTCAATGACTACTTTGGTCATTCTTAATCATTGGAAAAAAAATATAAAAAGAATTTCCTTCTAGCCCTGTCAGTTCTCTAAACTAACTCTATTAGCATTTCTTATAAGCCTCCTTTCTTGTATGCCTTTAGGCCTGGACTGCTGTGATAAGATCATCTTGAAGATCTGCAGGTTTTTGCGATTGCTATGCCTCTATTCAAGGTCTGCTCTGATTCTGATTTCCTTTGAGAAGTCTTACATCTGAGCTTGGGCTCCCTTCTTAAATTAATATTGGAGCAAATAATTATTCAGTTGTCTAGAAATCTGCAGCCTCATTTCTTGGACATTGAATTACTCTTGTAATATATTTGAGGTTCTACTGTTTAATATGTGGTCCTCTTGATCTTTGAATGTGTAAAAAAACCAGTTTATCTGAACCTCATAGGTAGATAGTGATTTCCAGCTTCTGTACAGAAGATGAATTTTCACCTGAGCTGTGCATGTCCATAATTTATAGAAGAGCCTGTTTAGGTCTGCTGAATACATGTAGCCTTACTTCACTGAATCATGACATACTGATTTCAGCTGTAAACTGTTTGCCATAAATGATAGGTGCTCCACAGTCGTTGTCAACTGCAGCTTCAGTATCTCTTTACTTCTCATAGTGTGACTCACAATACTTTGTAACATGTGAAAAGTGCCTGGATCAAGCCTCTAATATGCCACAGTTTTAGCCACAATACTCAGGAGCAAGATTCGTTCTTACAAGGACGGTGGTGTACAAAATTGGACTTTAAACCTTTCAGTAAATTCTGAACAGTGTCAATGTTGCAGTCTTCATATGAGACATGGGCATTTCTGATGGGACCTGTGTTTGGCCAGGGAGCATCAAAATGAAAAACAGTTTTGTTTTTACACTTCCAGTGCTTCTGAAACTTTAGTTAAAATGAAAAAAAAAAAAAGACACACAAACCCGACAAAAAACAAAACTTAAAGAAAAACCACAAATGCAAAAAACCAGAGAACCCTATACATAAATGAATGCATGTCTAAAACTATACATCATCACATTCACTTATGCTGGAACATGACTAGGGATATCCGTTCCCGTCTCACACGCTATTGTAAGGTTCTGTCAGAGGCAATAGACATGGACTACTTACTTACTATAGAATTCTTAGTTTGGCAATCAAATGGCATTTTGCTGTCCACAGAAAGTTTTCTTGGACTAAGCATCCTCATTACATAGTGTTTGGTATTTCCAGTGGATGTTAAGCATCTAAGTTTTTAACTTTAAAAATTCTTTTTTAAAAACAAAAAGAAATTCACTGAAAATGTATGGGGACCAAAAATAGGCTACTAATTTGACACGGGATAGGTATGCTTTGACACAAGTGAAAATAGATTAACTTGACTCATCTACTTGGTCATTTTGTATTTACTCAGGCATTAGATGTGAGGTAGGAAAAAATTCTGACGCATGAATAATGTGGTAGGAGACGAGACAGACAAGGGGGCAGTAGAGGTTATCGCTACAGACATGTAAATATGGTTGAGCTGAGACTTCAAAAAAATACAGTGAGTAGCTCTATGGATGATGCCGAGTCAGGCTGCATGATTCAAGTGATTCCTCCCTCCACAAATTCCTTTATCTATGAGTCAGTGTGTGCAAATAAGGACTGCAGCCAGACAACTGAAGAAGTAATTTGGATTCTCTCAACTGAGCAAAGACACGTCCATGACATCATCCTCGTTCTCAAATATCTGCTCTATTATTAAAGGCACAGCTTCATTTTAAAGAGAAATTGTTTGTTGTGCATAGTTTGTTTTGATTTCCACCTAAACCCGGTACTACCTCTGAGATTTCAATAGATACTGCTACTCTTCTTTATGAAAGCTTTTGATGCTTGCATGTGGTACATATTATATGCATTGAAAGAATGTAATCATAGAACTGTTGAAGGGTGAGTGCCAAACAGGATGAGTAATCCTTCCAGGGGTACCTTGTCAGCAGACCCCAATGAATTGTGTCAGAGAGAGGGATGCATCTTGATTGGGAATTCACAGTGATCTGTTGTGTCTTGTCAGTAGTTTGCTTAGCAGTCTGACGTGTTTATTCCATTTGCAGATGAAGCTGGAAGACAGTGTATATCCTGAAAAATCATGATCAAGAGTACAAAGCTATCTTGAATTGTTGTTTGTTTGTTTGTTTTTCATTTGGTATTCAGTAAGAATAAATACAGGGGATTAGAATTATGCAAGAATAATGAACCTTGTAGGAGCCTGGTAACATTTGGCCATGTAACAGATTTTCAGGGGGAAAAAAAAGAATAAAATAATGGTCCTCAAGCTGATCATACTGTTCTGCTGCAAATGAGACTGTTAGGACCAGGGACTTACAGGTAGAAGTACTGTCTGTAAGATGTGGGATACCACTCTTAGTTTGTTCTTGGTCCAGTGTTAATTTGTCCAGTTTAACACTGCAATTCAAGTAGGCGTGGGGCAGTTGAAAAGCATCACCCCTGGAGTCCAGAAAGACAAGTGTGAATCATCAGAGATTTAGAAAACACCACGGAGGCAGTACAGAAGGGCTGTGTTAGCTTTAACTAAGAAGTGGTGGACTGAAGAAGAGTGAAAAGCAGGTATAAATTCTGAGTACATAAAATGTTATTTAAAAGGATAGACCTGTTCTTCTTGTTCTGTCCCTCATGGATATCAAGACTTCTTTTCAGTAAGTGAGATATTTAGGAAAACCCAGTAACAGTAAGAACAGTATTGCAGTGAAATTTCTAGACTAGATTGCCAGCAGCAGCTATGCAATAGGTAGATCTGAAGGCCTTTGAGAAAAACAGCTAAATGCCAGTCAGCAATACTTTCAGTGGAAGCTACAAGTTTGTGTTCTCTGCAAGGGACGTGAACCAATTGCTCTCCTATGGTGCCTATGGTAGGCACCTTCCATACATCTTCTGCCAGCTGTTCTTTCATCCCCTGAAAAGAGTATGTACACTCCTTGAGGTTGCTTTTCCAGGCCAACCCTGGCTGAAGAAATCTATCGTGCCACTTGTTATAATGATACAGAGCTTGAACAAGGCGTGGAAGAAAATGCTTGTGAGACACTGTACACATTTCTGAAAACATGCATTGCAGTGGAGAGAATGAGGCAGAGCATGCGACTTCATCATAGGGAGAAAGGAGACTGAGCGAACACAGCTGGAAAGAATATTACAATGTTGCGAGATCACATCCTGCAGTTATCCATACAAATAAAAATTTGGCATTACTCAGCAAACAAACTTCAGCTGGCAAAGTGAAAACCTCATTTAGGTAAGCTGAATCTATGGAAACCAACCTTAAGTGAGTCATTAATGTGACTATAAGGATAAAGATGTGATGAAATATTTTGCCAGTGAGCATTGTAGCTCCCAAGAGATTTTAAACCACAATTGAATAGCTCCATAAACGAAATGTGTGTTTCAGTTCATAGTTGTCTGGGCTTATTAATTGAGATTAAGGTCTGTACACTGCAGGTAAACAAAGTGGTGTTAAGATGTATGCAGCTTAAATACAGGAGAATAGCTAGATTTAATACATATGCAAAGGGAAGTTTTGTGTGTCTGAGAGTAGACTGAACTTCTGATCCTCATTCTCTCTTATCTTGCTATTTTTTTCTTTCTTTCTCCTCTTCAGTAGAAGAAAAGCTTCTCTAGAGAATTACCAAGGAGCGCAGGGTCTGTCCTGAAGCACACCTGAGGCTCCTGTGGCTTGTGTGCGAAGTGGTGACTGGATAGATTAGGAGCTCAAATGATTCCTTCTGTCAACGGATACGCAGTTGTAAGGCATTCATTCAGACTGGTGGAGGCACCCTGCCCAGTCAGTGCACTTCAGTCCAACCTTGCCATGCCACAGGTTGCCATTTGTCCCATCAGTGGTGAGGGGCAGGCCATGGGAGGGAGCTAGAATTAGAGGAAGGGCTAAAGAGGTGAAATAGGATGGGGAGGAGGAGGGGAAGGCATGGTGATCACAGGTACACGAATACCTGAAGTGATGAGAGGAAAAGAGGAAACTAATCTAGATGGAACATCTTGGCAAATGAGGATGCTTGTTTACAAAGGCAGTTTAATGCTTTGCTGTATTGGCAATAAATTTTTGTGCTATGCTGTTCTCTCCACATCCTATACTCCTGTGCTCAGACTGGACATCTCTTTAGCACTATAGCTATTCTAATGTCTTCAGATTAAATTATTACAAGGCCATCAAGAATTACTCCCTTTTCCCATGAAATAATTTTCTTCAGATTTATAAACTAAATACAAGCTATAGAATTTAAAATGGAATGGTGATAAAATTGATAAAATTATAATTCTAAGCCAAGATATGACAGCAGGTATTTAACACTAAGCTAATAGAAATTTGTGGCATTGTTGACTTTAGATTACAAATTATGCTCCTAATTGAGGTACTTTTTACTTTTAAGTGCAGAGTTACATATTTGTAAGTCTTGCACTTACAAACCAATTTCATTTTTTAACCAGAGCATAGACCTCACAGCATTGTTTTAGAAATATTAACCTTTTTTTTTCTTTTTTTTTGACAAAGGAAATGTTTATTTGTGTACTTGTAGTGTGAACAAAATTAAGCTGAAGAAGGCAGTTGGTTTTTTTTAATTTTGTAGGCATTAAAAAATTGAAACACATGAGCACCCTGAGCACAGGAGTTAGAAGAAAAAAAAATGTATTTCAGCTGGTGGCACCAAAGGAGATTAGTGTTTAGACTAAAACATTCTTTGCTATGCTTTGGATAATGACGGGGGAGATTCTTCAGATGCTAACANTTAAAAAACCCCAACCAACCAACAGCCAAACAACAAACCAGTTGTACTGCAGTTGAAATAAAGTTTCAGATTTTCACGTGAGCCCATTATCACTGACTTAGAATAGCAGGGTACTGGAACAAAGCTCCTGAAATGTTTAAAAGTTGATCCTTGGTGGATACCAAACGGAAAGCTGTTCTCACACATGGTATTTTGAGAATGACTAAATGTGGAGTATGTTCTTGTAATCNTGCCACAGGTTGCCATTTGTCCCATCAGTGGTGAGGGGCAGGCCATGGGAGGGAGCTAGAATTAGAGGAAGGGCTAAAGAGGTGAAATAGGATGGGGAGGAGGAGGGGAAGGCATGGTGATCACAGGTACACGAATACCTGAAGTGATGAGAGGAAAAGAGGAAACTAATCTAGATGGAACATCTTGGCAAATGAGGATGCTTGTTTACAAAGGCAGTTTAATGCTTTGCTGTATTGGCAATAAATTTTTGTGCTATGCTGTTCTCTCCACATCCTATACTCCTGTGCTCAGACTGGACATCTCTTTAGCACTATAGCTATTCTAATGTCTTCAGATTAAATTATTACAAGGCCATCAAGAATTACTCCCTTTTCCCATGAAATAATTTTCTTCAGATTTATAAACTAAATACAAGCTATAGAATTTAAAATGGAATGGTGATAAAATTGATAAAATTATAATTCTAAGCCAAGATATGACAGCAGGTATTTAACACTAAGCTAATAGAAATTTGTGGCATTGTTGACTTTAGATTACAAATTATGCTCCTAATTGAGGTACTTTTTACTTTTAAGTGCAGAGTTACATATTTGTAAGTCTTGCACTTACAAACCAATTTCATTTTTTAACCAGAGCATAGACCTCACAGCATTGTTTTAGAAATATTAACCTTTTTTTTTCTTTTTTTTTGACAAAGGAAATGTTTATTTGTGTACTTGTAGTGTGAACAAAATTAAGCTGAAGAAGGCAGTTGGTTTTTTTTAATTTTGTAGGCATTAAAAAATTGAAACACATGAGCACCCTGAGCACAGGAGTTAGAAGAAAAAAAAATGTATTTCAGCTGGTGGCACCAAAGGAGATTAGTGTTTAGACTAAAACATTCTTTGCTATGCTTTGGATAATGACGGGGGAGATTCTTCAGATGCTAACAGTATGGTGAATCCAAACATGATGGCTGCAGTACTCCAAAGTTTGCATGCAGTGTACCATCAGCAAAATCTCTCCAGAAAAAGAAATTTCTCTGCTGCTTGGAGCTGTCTTATGACTTATGTTTTTCTTATTTCCTCAATCAGTTTTGTACCATGAGTAGGAGAGGCCCACAGAGGCAACAGAAAAGATTGTCTTTATTCTGTAAAAAGGACAATGAGAGAGAAGAATGTGATAAACCTGTTGATATTAAAGGACATGTCAGCTTGCAAAAGTTTAAACTTTTTACTGCAAGAACAAACACCAAATTGAGATGCTCCTGGAAGTGGGCTGTAGTTCATATGCTAGCCTTTTGTTCTATTTTTATCCATCTGGATACTATAGTATACATTCTTATTTTGTTATTTATGCAGTTGTATAAAAATTCAGAGTAATCTTACCACGTGCTGTTAGAGGCAGAACAAATCCTGGGAAAAGAGTGCATTTTGGAATGTTATATTGTTTTTTGTCTCTGCATTACCGAGTAAATACAATAGTTCTACAACAAAACAAAGGAATCAAAGTGTGCTATTTTATTAAGTAGCAATGAACTCACACAGGACAATTCAGAATAGCTTAAAAAACCCCAACCAACCAACAGCCAAACAACAAACCAGTTGTACTGCAGTTGAAATAAAGTTTCAGATTTTCACGTGAGCCCATTATCACTGACTTAGAATAGCAGGGTACTGGAACAAAGCTCCTGAAATGTTTAAAAGTTGATCCTTGGTGGATACCAAACGGAAAGCTGTTCTCACACATGGTATTTTGAGAATGACTAAATGTGGAGTATGTTCTTGTAATCATTCCCAGGCTGACTCTGCTAAATCACAATGTCCAAATGTATAATGTTTGTACCAAAGCTAGACCTGTGTCACCGACTTTTTCCATCCATGAATACAGTACTGCATTCATGTGAACTGTCTGCACCCTGAGTTGGGTTTATATTGATCCATTTTTTCCATGCGTGTTTCATAATTGTTCTAAAAATGAAAATTCAGTGTTTCTCTTTCAGTCTGTCTCAGTTATACTCTGAATTCTGTTAAAATGAAAAAGCATCCAAAGTATAAGAAATCCTTATCCTATCATGCTAATATCACATGAAATAAACTGAAAGTCTGTGAAGCTTTTTTTTACTGAGCATGACTGCAGAAGCCAAAGAGTAACAAAACTCTTCTCTTTTCCTTATGATGCCGGCATAAAACAGTAACACTTATTTTAATATAGTTTATCCAAAACATCCTAAAAAACAATTTTTGAGAATTTACGTTAAAAACATTACTGTGAATGGATAATTCCTGCATGATAAATTCCTTTTGCTAGCAGTTGTATACTTTGGACAGTATGGTGTTAGTAAACCTGTTGCTTTCATGTGCAGTATATTAGAAGAAAGAGAAACGGCGATTTAGCAAGTTGTTTTTAAAATTATGAGAATCACAATAAGGAATGAGTGAATGTTTCATGGCAGAAATGCTGTTAAAAGCCCTGATTTTGTCTGTTCAGGAGCATGAGAGGTCTTTTTAAACAGTAATTGCAAAGATGATATAGAATCTGCATAACAAAATGCTTATTAGCAGAGCATGTGAGAAAATTTCTCCTGGAACTCTTTAGGTATTTATTTAGAAAAATTGTTCAAAGATACATTTCCCTTCCAAGGAACAAATCAGAGGGACATTGTTTAATTGTACTGCAAAGAAGAAGAAATGATGTTAGGGATTAAGATCTCATTTATTCAGCTCCAAAATTACTTTTATCTAGGTCTTAGTCAGAAATGTTAAAATTGGAGCCCTGGAAAGAGCAATGTGTACTTTCTGAAAGAGAGAATTATTGTTAAAATTTTAATGCTGTGGTTATTCCCTGCTCATACATACGCCCCTGCTAATGGCATGTAGAGTATCTAAATGTTATGCTTTCTTAGTATAATAACATACATGGGACTTAAGCATAGGTTCTTTGGAAGACCATATATGAATTTACTAGATACTTGAGGATAATTTATCCTTAACTGTGGTAGATTTTGATTGTTTGGGCTTTTTTAAACTTAATCAATATGCCCAGGAATCTGACCAAGAAATTGGAAATGGAATGTGTTTCTCATCTTGATTACCCAAAGTCCTTAAATTCCTGTTTTCCTGCTATTTTGAAGATTTATGGAGGTGCTCTCAAACAGTACAGTTGAACACAAAGTCACACCTAAGAACCAGCAACATGTCTAGTTGCGTATATCTGTCATGATTCTTTATAAAAGGCCTCGAATGTGAACACTTCCCAGGGTTTGGAACTTAGAAATCTGATATCAGAGGGCTGTGGAGCCTCCAGATAAATCTAGAGAGATCTTCCACTTACCGTGTTGACCATTGGGAATAAGCCATGGCTCAGACAGGGTTGTCTTTGCCTCAGTTTTGTCGCCTAACCGAACTCCTGCAATGGACATATATCAGCAGTATGGGGACACTAATTGGGTAACAGCTTCTCTCCAAATCCAGTTTAGAAAACAATTTAAACAAGTCTAGTTCAGGAAAAAAGCTGCATTCAGATACTCAACCGAACAGAAGGATCTGCCGAAACAGCTAAAAGAGAGAATCTTTTCACAGAGAATTTTCCCTGAGTTTTCTCTACCCTGCATAAATCTAGTTTCCTGCCGTCCTTTCTTCTCTACCTCCATTGTTGCTCCTTTACATTCTTCACTTCCTCCCTACACTTTTTCTCTTTAGCTTATCCCCTCACTGAAGCTTTTTCATTAAATGAAAATTATGGCATTGACATCTTTGCAAGAGTGGTATTTTTCATTTCATGTGCTGTATATACCCTTTCCTTTATTGCTTATTTTCTTAATTGCAAGTACTTGGAGGAACAATCAGCAACCCTGTTTGTACAGTATGTAGTATAATGCCAACCCATCTTTTACTGGGTCAATAGGCAGTATATGCAGAAACAAGATGAACTTGCTTCAGCTGAACAGCGCAGAACTTGTGTGTTGGCTGAGCTAGGAGGCTGGCGAGCGTCCACAGAGTAATCACATAGTACTCATTGAAATTCACTGTCACCACTGTGGTATTTAATTAGCTGATTCGTTGGAAGCTGGTTACAGGGAAGCAGAATAAAATTCTGAAAGAAAGCAAGCAAGAAACAGGAGGACAACAGAGCCAGACAGTCTGTACAGATTCAGACAGAAGATAAGGTCAGTACTTTTTCCATGAGCCGTGAGCTTTTCCATTTCAATAGACTTAATTACAGAAAAAGAATTAAGAAATATTTCTTCTTGAACTGATGCACACAAACACACACACCAGTCCTTTACAGAACCCTTTTATTTTCTGATATCAAGTGCTAATCAGGTTATGATCATTGGTCTAAATAGCACAGAAATTTTGTTCTGTTAAAAGAGTTCATACTCATTTTTCACCGAAGGCTAAGTTGAGAGTTAAACTGCTGGTGAATAAGATGTCCCTATTCTTTTCCCTAGAGTTATGTGCATAATATATGCTAGAAATCAAAAGTGTACAGTACTGGAAGCGTTTTGTTATAAGCTTTAAGCATTTGGCTTGCAAGAGCACGTGAGGACCAAGATTATGTGCTCTTATGTAACTGGTACCGTAAAGAAGCTTTGCGTAGTGATGTTCTTGAGGAACAGGCTGGAATGGCTTCACTTTAGTCCCATGTATTCAAAGAACACAGACACTTCATCATGAAAGTCACAGAGAATCATAGAGTTACTGAGATTGGACTAGACCTCTGAGAACATCAAGTCCAGCCTATCACCTAACACCACCACATCAACTAGACCATGTCACTAAAGCAACTGTTTATATGAATTTATCAAGATTTCTATGTCCTTAGGTTTTAACGGTGTGAAGAAACAAAAAAGTAGGCCATAATTTCTAGTAAAGGAGGGGAAATTTATCTGAGCAATGAAACAGTGAAATAGCTGAATATAGTACACAGAGCAAAGAGCAGGGTTATTAGCATCTCCATTTTGTTTGTGTTAGACTCTTCAAAAACTGAGCTGTTTACAAAGGAATTCTTTGCTGCCAGCATATAGGCAGCAGCATCACAATGCTGTGCAGCAGCCAACAGATACACGCTGGTCATGTGCACCATTTTCCCTGCCAAAGGTGTGGTGGTGGCGGGGAGCTGTCTCAGCCCTTGATTGCCATAGCTGCAAAAAACCCCAAAGGAACCTTAAAACCTACAGAAAGCTGTAGACTTGTTTGTTTCCTAGGGCTGCTAAGCTTCACAGATGCTGTAAACTTGCATGAAATGTACTCTCTATGAAGCTTGTACTCACATGGAAAATACAAAGCATCCATATCATGAGGCTTTTTATTCCTAAAAAATATTAATGTGACAGCAAACACCCTGTCTATCCTGGGAGGTTTCCCGCCTGCCAGTGGGCTTTTTCTGCAACAGGCAGGAAAATGGTGATATAAGCCTCCCTCCATTCTGATTTATATTCATGGTCTTCCCCTTTATGAGCTAAAGAGCTGTTGTCACCTCTCATTCTTGGGCATCTGCTCTTTGTCCTCTGGAGGCTCAGAGGTTACCTCAATTTGTTCTGTCACAAGAAAGGAGATGTGGCACTAATAATAATAATTAAAAAAGAAATCAGTGTAAAATCAAAACGTTTTAAACTTTTTTGAAGGAGCAAGTTAAAAAATTTAAAGTGGGTTTTAGTAGCAGAAATACACTTTTGGATTGGTGCTTTCATCATATTCAAGCTTAAGAATAACACTTGTGTTTTTAGCAAAATATGAAACACATGGTCATACTTTTCTTCCAATCAGCCAAGAGAATTTTTAAAATCAAGACTAAAATGATGGGTTTTCATCCAGTCTAAACTAGTAGTTTACGTGGCTCTGGAGCTAAGCATGCTCTATTCTTTAACAGTGTCTTTGTTTTGACTTTAATTGCAGGAGAAGCTTCTTCAACGTTTGCTTTACCTTTCCGAGAAATGCACCGACACTCTTCACAACTAGGAATTGTAGCAGAAATCCATCTCTGCTTCAAAAAAAAAAAAAAAAAAAAAAAAAAAAAAAAAATTATATTGAATATTTTTCT
>WEIS01089220.1:0-12143 GCA_013389965.1 Todus mexicanus | reverse complement strand
TTACACTGACCATGCTGGCCTGTTAGCATCCCCTTCTTGAGGTTAAATTTGCACTGCCTCTGGTTGGGAAAGGCTCAGAGAAAGCAAGTAGTCTCCATAGAAGCATGGAGGCAGCCTTGCACTGAAAAGCTGCCTCCTGGCCAGCTAACCAGGACTGATCCTTCCTTTTCTTTTATAATGCTCCGAACTTCAAGGGAATTTGATGTAGAGATTTTTGTACCTTGGGTCAAGTTGTTTTGGAGGTCGGAGTGGTGGGAAAGAGGAAAACAAAATCTGAAATTCGGTGCATGGATCACAACTATGCAGAGCAGCTGCTGAAAAGAATAGGATAGGTGTTCTCCCAGTAATCTACGGTAAAAATAGAGATTGACTAAGAACTTCATCAGTGACCAAAGGCTTTGAGGATGTTTCTCGTATGCGTTGGTGTCACAGGTGCTTCCTCTTCCCAGACATGAAGCTGAACTAAAAGGAGGTGCTACACATAAGCTGAAGGGACAACCTTGTGCTACTGTTCCTATGGATGCAGAAAGCCTGAAAGGCGCTTCTGCTCTAGGATTACTTAGACATTGGGGGGTTTTGCCTTTCATGTTACAGAGCTATACCATTATGGGAAATGAAGATTCCTGTTGCAGCAAGGGACTAAATCCATCTGTCCTGGGACAGTCAGTGCTGTGCAAGCTAGTGGGTGAAATACTGTTCTGAGGGAAGAAAACCAGCTGTTTTCTGCCATATAACCTTGAGCCAGTCATGCTTGGTTTTTACCTTGTCAGGCTTCAACCATGTGCCACAAGACAGTTGCCTGTTGAAGGAAGAAGCTCAGCCTGTCATCATGGGGAGATGTGGAGAAAGAGAAAAAATTGAATACCCTCATGTTTTGGATAGGAAGAAAAATATCCCAGTTGCGATCTACTGTTGCATGCATAGGTCAGGGAAGGATTACCCTGTGGTTAAGGAAGAGGATTGTATCAAGGGACAAGTTCTGCTCCCAGCTCAGCCACAGACTTCCTTTCGGACCCTAACACTTAATTCTTTGTGACTTTGTTTACTCACCTGTCCGATGAGAATAATACCGCCTACATCAGAGGAGAGTTGTGCTACCCTATGTTGATGCACATGGTGTTAGTTAGGAACATTAAAATGCTTTGTGATCCATGGATTTAAAAAAAAATGCAGTGTAAATGTCAGGGCTGTTACTTGAGATTTCACTTCCAGACACTGTGTCACAAATCAAAATATCTTCTTTTATTTCTCACTGTAGAAGGTTATAAAACACTCCGTGGTCATAAGGTTGCACTTCAGAATGTAAGTGCAAGTTTTGGACAGCTCAACTAAAATCTAGTTTCATTTTTAAGCTTTATATGTGTTGTAGTTTCCATAGCTATTTTTTACATTATGTTTATATTTACTGGTAAAATTTCCTTTGAACTTGTTAGTTTTAGAGTTTGGTAGTGTTGGATATTCATTGTCCAGTACCATTTGCTTCAAGGTTTGGTATTTCAAGTTTTACATTACATCTCCCTTGGCTTTAGAGGACTAAATTATTCCTGTGCTCATTACTCCGTTGAACTTTGAAAGGAGCCTCAGATCTTTTTTCTTTAAAGTCTGTTTTTGTTACAGGCTTCACTAGCTCACTGAAAAATCCTTTAAGGAAGACACCAAACAAGAAGGCGTAAGCCTCAATTTACTAATCCTGTCTGATCTCGAGCTGTCTAACACTTGAGGTCAGCTACGGAATACAATTTCATTCAAGAGACTTCCTGTTATATGAAAGGTATAAGGTTTATACATTGTGTAAAGGTATGTAAGAAAACCTTTAGAATAGGTTGTCTGAGGTCATTAAGAAGGCTGTAGCTTCCGGAAGGGCCTCCAATTTAAACAGCCTCACAGGTTTATAGTGAACAAGAAGCCCCTTGCCCCCAATAGCAGCAGAGTGTTAAGCAGTAACCCCATCAACCAAGCTCTTCGTCCAGCTGAGATACCCAGTGGGCAGGCCAACCTGTCTTACAAGGTAACCTCTTAGGGGCCTGTGGTGCTTCGAGAAGCTTAGAGCTAGGGAGAAAGCCATGGTCTAGCTGAGGTTGTCTTAAGCCATGGTGAATCCAGCAACCTGGACAAAATGAGGCTGAGGCAAGTCGTATGATGCCTCACTAGTGTGTGGGAGAAGAATCTGGCAGAGAATGACTGCTAGGAAAGCCAAGGAGGCTGTATTTCCCTCTCTACTGGGATGTGGCCACAGCAGCAGGCATCCCCTGTTCATCACTTCACTGCTGGCACTCTCAGTTTGTATCTCAGAAGCCTAGGAGCTAGTATCCTAAGTTGCCTTTCATTTAAGCAAGAAGGAAGAGACCTAAATATACTGAATATATTGGCAAAAGGAAAAACCTCTACAGGTTTGTGTAAAGAAACTCGGGACCAAGGTTCAAGTCCCTTTCTTATCTCGTTTTCTCCCTTTTAGAAGAAAGCATATGAAGAATGCTGGAGAGGAAAGATTTGCTACTTGGTGTAAGACACAGCCTTGTACTCCAAGAGTAGGAAAAGTATAGCAACCATGTCACTTGGGCAGGGAAAGCCCTGAACAGCACTGTTGATTGCACATTATGACAAGCTGCTTGTTTGCTACCAAAAAAACCCAAAAAGAAACAAAACCCCCCTCAAAAAATAGCTCAGTTGCATTTGATTTGAGGTCAAGACAAGTAGCAGTCCTGACAAGCTTCATCTGCTCTGGTTTTCCCCCCACCTTTCATCCAAGAAGCTTAATTTTAATGCCCAGTAGGAAGGGAGCTTTGTATCTTCCTTTCAAGTCAGATACGATTAAGTGTAGGACAAGGAAGAAGGAGCCAAAGGGGCAGCTCCACAAACAGTCTCTTCTCACAGCTGCTTCCTTCATGTCCTTGAGAACATGAGGAGAACTTTAGAGCTCAGAAGAGGAGAGTCTTGGTTCCTGCCCCAGTTTTCTTGCTCTAGTTCTATAGTCTCATTCACTCATTTATACACCTAATCCACTTTAGGACCTAAGAAAAAGCTTCTTTTCATTCCCAGTACTATCTTAGGAGCCCTAAGATAGGGCCCCTGACATCAAATTTCCTCTTGTTAGCCCTCTGCACCTTTACTCTTATATTTTTTCAGATGTGTAGATACTTACCCAGAGTAGAGAGTTAGCTAAGAAATCTGAGTGCAAAAGTAGAATAAAGCATACAAAAGCAAATAACTAGAGAAAGAATAAGGTAAATAAAGGAAAAAAAACCCCAACATTCCATCTAATTAGAGTAGCTGACCAAGAGACTAACCCCAGAGCTGTCCCCAACCAGCGCTCACACACAGCTATCCAAAGCACCTCCCATCAGTAAGTACTGACTTTTTCTTTTTTTCCCTAGGTGAGAGTGACCCACAGCCATTCATTTTTATACTTTCTCTGGATGAATCATTGACCTCAGGCAAGGGTTTAAGTACACCTTCCTCACAGGCAGGTTGCTGGTTTGCATCTTCATCGGAGATAAACACCTGTATGGGCCTTAATTGCTATTTGTTGTAGTTATTCTTGCTATGTTAACCATCAAATGACTAAGGAGAAGAGGTATTTTCTTTGCTTTCTCCAAAAATGCTTTCCTAATACTTGGCCTTCTGTTACAGTGAGTCTCTGCAATTACTGCCATACTGGGTAAGAATTAGAATGTACTAATAGCAGGAAATAGGTTAAAAAATGATGCATTAGAAAGAGAAGCAGGTATATGTGCTTGAATTATAGAGCATGATTTGATTTATGTAAAGAGGATGTTAGCTCTAAAAGCTGTGGCAGAAATTTAGTTTGAGAGGCTGGTATCTTTTTCGCATCCTGGTCTAAAACCTAGACTACTTTTTAGTAGACTTAAGATGATTAATTTTCATCTTTTTTTTTTATCAGATGTTTTCCTTCATGTTAGATCATTCTTTCTGGGTTAATGTGTTGTCCCTTCCCTATTTCTTTAACTAGCTTTGAGCTCTGTATTTGGAGCTCACAATATCTTCCACTTCATCAGCTGCAGGGGTCCTTTGCTGGTCCTCCCCAGGATAGTGCTGGAATTTCATCCTATCCTTGTCTGTTGCCCATACAAAATTAGTCAAAGCCACTTGCATTTTGCCTTTGTATATAAGAGACACTTCCTCAGGAGTGCAGACAGGAAAATGGGGGAGGGACCAAGGTGGTGAGGGGGAGCAGGGGTCCATCCCTGCGGTGCACGCGTCTGGATGCGGAGGAAAAAGATGAGGGAAGGGGAGAGGCGTAGTTTATTGTGCTAAAGGGGAACAGAGAGGACATTCTGCCAGTGCTTATTGACACAAGGCTCAGCAGTGACTCCGGGCTTCCCCACCGGCTGTGAGTGACGGGCTAAACAGGCCACTGCCTTGTTCGGTGGGACCTTGTGCAGACAGACTTCTTGTGGAGGTATGGATCCTCCTCAGGGAGCTGGAGAGAGGACAGAAATACAGGATCCTTTGGCTGACAAGTCTGCCTTCAGGGGACAGATCCTTTAGAAAGGCTACAACTGTTAAATTAGGGTCATCTTACCCAAGTAGCCACTTTTGACTTCTCCTCAAAGCCAGCTGTTCTAGTGCTAAAAAGTAAGTTACTTCTGTCTGGGATGACCACATGAGACATCCAGCCTCAAGCTCACATTCATGACCGGTGACCCCAGTATCTAGGCTGCCTCCACTTGGCTGATGCTGTTTCTGGTTAGGAGTGACAGGAGTGGATTTCCAAGCAGAGCAGCTCAGGCTCAAGGAGGAGGGAGCTTATCCACAGTGTGCCATTTTGATCTGTGAGCCACTCCTGTGCAGGCTGCCCCTGATTGCTGAGCCTGCTCAGGGGACCTGCCCCTGAGCCATGGGTGCAGCACATCCTTGGTGCATGCTGTGCCCTGGAAATACAGCCAGAGAGTGCTGTTGTTCATTTAATTGTAATTTAAGTAAGAATTTGTATTTTTATTCTCAGAAAAGCCCCCAGAAGAACCCTGTGTGCCCTGGCAATTTATCTTTCCCATCGTGAACAGTAAACATGCTGTTATAGATTGAAGAGGGGGTACGAAAATCTTACTGTGGTTGGCTGAGGCAGAGAAATCAAAGCACTACAGGAGTTGGCTCTTGCGTTATTGTAGGAGTTTCCCTTGAGTAAATGGCTTCTGCTGAACATTTGGAAGACCAAATTGGACTGCTTTGGCTCTAGATGCACATATATCTTGAGAGGAAGAAGGGAGAGGAGAGATCATTTATGTATAAGTGAGCAGGCATAAAATACCTAGTGAGAAGGAGAAGGATGGGGAGTTAAGGAAATCAAGATAAAGAGGGAAAACGTAGGAGAAAGCACTTGCTGGGGTGCTGACTGGTGTTCAGGACTGTATTAATTAGCTAGTGCTAAAAGGAAGTGATGGAGATGCAGGTGAATGAGATGTAGATCAGCTGGAACTTGCAGGAAAGGTTTTGCCATTAAGAGTGGTACTTTTCTGGCTGGGCAGGGATATTTGGAGGTGTGAAGAGCTCTGGTTACAGGTCTTTGTGTGTGGGGAGCTTTCTACATTCAGCTCAGAGGACCATTAATCAACAAGTTTAATCCCTTGTTTATCACAGGCCATTAAGAACGACAACTCATTATTCCAGTGGAGAAACCTGTAGTGGTTGTGTGGCCGAAGCCTATTTTCCAGAGAGTTAGCCTGTCTTGATTTTGAAGAGATGAAAAGATGATCCACATTTTCTCTTGAGAACTGAATGGTTAATCACACCCTCCTTTTCACATCTGTAGCTATGATGCTTGTCCAGGCTTTGCAGGCATTAGAAGCTATGGAGTGGCTTCTTAAGGGGACCTCAGGCAGGCAAACCCAGGGTGAGAGCAGCTGATGGCATGGAGAATTTCCTTGAAGGTGGAAAAGTACAGGCAGCTGACTTTCAAGGAGAAATATTCCATTACTAGAGGTAAACTCAGGTGCTGCCATCCCTATGAACTTCAGCTGTGTGAATTCAGACCAGTAAATAAGTTGCTCTGCCAAGGTCTGGGCTAATTGAGGGAATGCCCAATGTTGTTAGCTGACCTTGAGGGAACACAAGTCCCTTTAGAGCAGCAGAGTGCTATAGGTATTTAAGAACTTGGGTAACTGAGGTTTTGCTGTAACCAACTTGGAGCTCATGAATGTGCTAAAACACCACCCTGAAGCCACAGACATGTGGAGAAAACCCCATTGTATCAAAACTGCGGTTAGACAGGACAGTCAGTGAAGGTCAGTGGAATACAAGGCAAATATTGTGTACAGGAGAAAAACACTCATGTTTTCTGGCAGTGCAAAACTGAGACCAGGGTGTTTGTTTATGGAGAGAGCTATTTGCAAACAGGGAAAGGCTGCTAGTGATATGAGAAGCTTTTCTGATGCATAGCAGGTGCTCCTCAGACCTGGGCGAAGAACGCGGCAACTGGGAGGGTGGTTTTTTTCTGAACATTGTGAACTAACAGAAGACAAACAAGTTTCTAGGTCTGTAGGAAGTAGCAGGAAAATAGATTACCGCACTGGAATAAGCCAAAGGTTTGAGCCACGTGATGTGGGGTATCCGGGGGTCATGCAGTGGGAACACGTGTGCAGGGAGTTGTATAAATGGACGTAGGCCTGATCTGGAGTTGAAAAAAAGCTGCAGAGCAAGGATGTTTAGAAGGGCTGTTCTGGGTGTGAGCATCAGGGTCATGACTCTTTCAGAATGCTGCGTCCTACCCACCAATCAAATTTTATGTAGCTGTGGGTGCTTTACACTACGGTGCTTCACAACTGGATTTTTTTCCTCGCACAGGGAATATCAGTATTTCTAAGTAACTTTCCTAATAAGAGCAGGAAATCAAAATACTTGCCAAGGAGGTGCAAGATGCAGTGAAATGAAAATTTTAGGAGATTTTTCAAGTTAGGAAAGTTGTGCTCAGTGTATTCAGCCTAAGTAAAACACTTAGGTTTGACAGGATAACATTATTCTTGTACGAACAACAATTCCTAATGAAACATGCCAGTCTGCTGGGACTAGCAGATTTGGAGCTATTTTAGCTTCGGTGTTGTGGATAGGAAAAATAAATGTAAAAAAAAAAAAAAAACAATTTGGAAATTTATGTTTTTCCTGCTTGCTTACACTAGGCGAGAGTTTGGCTCAGACAGCAGGTCACCGTCTGGTCTTCTGGGGGGTTTAGGTTTGAGAGTCTCAGAGTACTGGACGTATTTGAATTGAGACCACTTGTAGCCTACACCTTGAATCCAGTAGTGCTTTGCAGCTGCAGATAAGGATGAGGTCATACGCCAGATTGTGGTCCCCACAATGCATCATTACCAGGATAACCACATCTGCGAGAAGGTCTGTTAGCGTCATTCATGCATTATTGAATGAGATCAGGTACTTGTATTTCTGAAATAAATCCAGGACTCTGTAATTTGCCTGCTTATTAGTTTTCAGACTGAAGCTGCCAAGAGACCATTACCAGGAGTTATGTGAATTGACAGGGAAGGCTCAGAGGACAGTTTGAACCCTGTGATGGACAGGCATAGATTTTGCAGTCAGCAGGCTATCGGTCTAGTTAAAAAATGATGATCTGCAGACATCCTATTTCTGGTGTATTTGCTGTATCTTTTTCTTTCCTTAATTGCCTGATTTCCTAATGCAGCTATCTCTGATACCGACATCAAGGATCAAATCCAACTGGTTTAACTGGCTGTTCATTTAAAACAAACAATTTTGGACCTGAGAGGATGTCACATTTTAAAATTTCCACTCGGATATTCGACATCACTGGGGTATATACAGATGCAGGCAAGATCCCTTTGTCATTTTGCTCAACAGAGACAGGCTCTTCTGCCCACATTCACCCTGAGCAGACACTGTGTAGGCACAACTCTGCTGTGAGCTTGAGACAATGTGTGGTGGCTTTCAGCGTGGTAAGCTCAGCTATAGACTCACAGCCAGCATTTGTTTTGGAGCTGGCTCATTTCTAGCCAATTTGGAGCACGAAGGAAGTGCAAGACCACATCTGCTGGCAAATTCCATCGAGACATACCCAGAGACAACTGTGTTTCATAGACTGTGACACTGCTGTCTGAGAAGCAGAGTTTGGGTTTTATTTTTTATACCAGGCATGCGAAGGGCAGACCAGAGCAGGGAGGCTGAAAATTGGATACCTAAGCTTAGGCAGCTGAAGTAAGACTAGCCAGAAATGGCCACTGGTACTGGCTGTTTCAGCTATAATGGACAACCTGAATCCTTTCTAGAAACGTCCTGAATTATTTTTTTTTCAGGCTGTTTCCTGGCAATCCTTTCAAACGATGACTTACAAGGCATCCTAAAGGGAATGCTTCAGAATGGCTAGACTCTTTTCAGGCATGTAGTCCTAAAATCCATCCTGTGGGTCTTAGATGAGTGGCTGGAGCTGCACAAATTTTTAAGTTTTATAATCCATAAAGAGCTCTCTCATCTAGCCTTCTGCGTAACTGGTGAGCCTTGCTTAGGAATTAAGCCCATTGCTTCTTTTTGAGCTATAGCAAAATATTTGGAAAGACCACAGCTTTGATTTGGAAAGCTTTGCTAGAAAGAGGATGTACCCTGGTTCCAGGAACAGCAGCAACATCTTTGATCTCCTCTACTTCCTTCTCCTGGCAAGTTGCAGTTGTGACATTTGGTGTCTCACCAGAGTCTCAAACTATAGGTTTTTGGGAGCTATTCTGTGGCCTGGGGGAGGGGTGGCATATGGAACAAATGTTCTGCATTCAATTGCTCTCCTGGGCTTCAATGCAGGCTCTGCATACTAGCAGATCTAGACAAAGGAACATGGTATTTCTAAATTTTGGGATATGAAAAACTATTAAAGTCATTTTTTTCCGACTATAATGTACAAGAATTCTTGAAAAGAAAAAAAAAAATCCTATCTCTACCACTTACCCAGATCTTTAGAGATGCAATCAACCCAGCAGTCATCCCCTTGCCAGAAATAAAAATATCCTTGGTGGGGTTTTATTTCCTTCTTCTGGAGACCTGGGATAAGCAACACATGATTTGGTGCTGCTGACATCTGGCAGCATCGTTCCTGTTTACTGTAAACACGAATCATCGCCCATGGAGTATTTTATTGCTTGTGGTTTCCATCTTGTTGTATGCAGCAATTATGCACATGGCACAATCTTTCCACGTCAATAAAAATGTTTCATTCTCAGCAAGGAACATAAGAATAAACCCAGCAATTCTTAGGGGCTACTGTGCTGAGTTATGTAGGATGTGATGGGGAGGAGCGCTGCGGGGGGCTTGGCACGGAGGGCAGGGTGGCTTTCTCCTCCGAGGTCACTAGGTAGGACTCGTGAACTCAGGGGCAGTGGACAGAACCGTGGTGTGTGCGATTGCTTTGCTAGCCTGCAGTTGAGAAAAGGTCTCACAGCTTTTGTTTGCTTTGTTGGCAAAATGTTGTGCAGCGGGATGCCTTGTCAGTGCTGCTGGAGACTTTCCTACATGCTATTTTCTGGTTTTGTCTTCATAATTTTTTTTTTTCTGGTTATCCAGGAGTTTAGAGATGTTTTCAGTAAAGGATTCATGAGAGAGTCTTCAAAGGGGACCACAGCCAGGGGAAAATCATAAGCATGAGTGGAAAAGTAGTGTTTTAAATTAGTGTGAAAACTTGGAGGATGTCACTTAGGCCTGAACCCACAAGTTGATTTAAGCCTCTTATTTGCTGCGTAGGTGTCCTGCTTTCCCTTTGGAGTTAGATGTCTAAAGGGCTTTATGGCTTCCCACTTCACTCTTCCCTTGACTTATTGAGAAACTGAGCTCAATGTTTGCCTGCTTTGGTGGGAGCACGAGGGCATTTGTCTGGGGCTCGAGACAGTGAGGCTAGACTTAGCAAGTCATCTGGCCTCTCTCTGCCATCACTGGGGAGGAACAGATCCTTCTGGTGGGTGATTCATCTCCACAGAAGATAGGTGTCTGAGATACGGGGGATGAATCGCTCCTTGGAGGTGCCAGGCTCTCTCTACTGGCTGTCAATGGAGCCTAACCAAAGGATTTAGACTAGGCACCTAAGTTTTAGGCAGCTAATGGTACAGAAGGCAAATTTCACCCCCAGGAACTTGGGGTGGAATTTAAGCTGTCTGAAAATGACAGTTGTGCAAGCAATAATAAACAGTCTGTAGTTCCACGTCTGGAATCTCCTTATAAACGGGCATGCAAATCAATTAGATAAAAATCTGAACATTTCTGAATCTCCTGCCCAAACTTGAAGAGGATCTTCTCTTGGATTTTATGACAATCCCCTTCACTCTCCAAACTATATATATATGTATTGTTCTGCCACACAAGAAACCTTCTTCTTATTTCACACACGGATGAAGATACAGGAGCCTTGGGTTACTCTCAGACTGTCTCATCTTTGGACATCCCTGATTTGGCCAGGATGGTGAGAGTTGTTGCTGGGAACCTTCTGGGAAGAGCCCAAAGATCACACTGTGGTATGATTCCTGGCTCAGCGTTACTGATCGAAGTGCTCCAGATAAGCTGAGATGTAGATAAGCACCCCAACTCCTGCATGCTTATCCAAACCAAACCTTTCAACATATATTTGCCTTGACTGTACATGACTTTGCCCTTAGCAACAGAGAATACACCCAGTTTTTTCTTCTCCACTTCCAGCAGAGGAGCAAGAATCTACTTGAAGACAAGTAAAACACCTTAGGCTTTTAGGTTCCCACACCTTTCTTCCTTTTTCAGAAACTGGTCTAATTATGTATTCATTTCTCATTGGAGTCACTACCTGAGAAACCACAAGTTCACGTAGGGTTGCCAGTCAGCTTGTTGCAAATGCAGGTGCTCCTGAACTCTCCTATGGTGGTGGGTAGGGCAGGATGTGTGGGTCTCACTTCCATCAGCATCAGTTAACAGTTGCTTTTGGGGATGGGACTGTCTGCTCATCATTCCTGCCCTTGTGCCTTGATTCTACTAGCTACCTATGAAGGGGAGGACTTTGTTACTTACTATTTTTCATCTTCCCTTAAAACCTTGCATGTTTTGTTGGAGTTTTTTCCTTCTTTCTCTTGAATCCCTGGAGATGTAACAGAAGTGACCTCATCTGTTGCTCCGTTTGGTGTCCTAAAGATGCTCAGGTACCTTGTGGCTGTGTCTCACTCATGCACTCAGGGTAAAACCAGAGCTTGACTTAACTTTGGGAGAAATTCTTCCTGACCTTAAATGGTCAGAAACCATTCTTTTCCTTCTGTTTTTGGGTGTTTCCTAAGTAGCGTGGGTTATGGGCCACTTTCTCTGACCAGTAGGCATTATTGCCTAACAAATTACCTGTTCTTCCAGGGACTTGGGGTTTCTTCTTTCTGCTTGTGGCACATTGTATTTTTTGTGGCTTTTGGTTTTTCAAATTAAAGTTTTTAAGTTGTTATAGATTACATGGAAGTGTTTTGTGGCTTGTGGTGTGTAGAGTTATGTGGAGTCAAGTTTGGTGGACCTTTCTGAATAAATGTTGTTATACATGGCCTGTGAGAGGCTGTATGTGACAAACCAGATTTCTGTCTTTGAGTCCAGGGGCTCTTTGGCTTCTCCATTCATTTGGGCACATACAAATAAAAATGTTACTGCGCTTTCTTTCAAAAACTGCCTTAATTTTCATATTTATGGGGAATTCAAACTGTTCAGAGGTGCTAACTCACCAGGCAGCCTTAGACATTCATGTTTTCTCATTCGTTATTCATAGGTCAAGCAACTCATTGGCAACGGTATAAGAAGCTTCAGTTCTTACCTGGAAGGTCACCTCTGAAAAGAGGCCTTTCTTTTCCCATGTATCTTTCTCCTCAGCCTTTCTGTTAAAGAGTACTGGGCCAAGAACACTTTTTTTTTTTTTCTTCACAGAAAACTGCAATGAAAATAGTTATATTCATAATAACAGATAGTTTTATTTATTAAGAAGTAAAAAATATATGTTGGATGTGTTCTGTGTATACATATTATGTGGTAAATACTAGAAAGCTTCCATTCTATACCCTCCTCCCCCCCTTTCCTTTGCAATAAATATACTGATTTCAGTCCCTTTTTTGATGGATTGGACAATTCTGATGCAGACATTTTATTTTAATCCCATGAAGTGTTAATTTTTGACAACCCCCCCACTTTTC
>WEIS01089219.1:0-10126 GCA_013389965.1 Todus mexicanus | reverse complement strand
GCTCCTCTCTGCTTTGCCTCATTGATATTTTTCTTTCCAAAGCTGTAAGAAAAAGAGAAGAGTCAATATAAAGACAAAAGAAAGGAAACTATTGTTTTAAAAGGCCTTTCAAGGAGTTTAAAAAATGCTTTTCCTCCTTTTCAAGTCAGTGGCAAATTAGCATCTCAAAATAAACGCTACTGGCAGCCCAGAGAATCTGCCTGCTGCTGTAGCGCGGCTGTTACTGACAGAAACGGTTGTAGACTGATTGACTGGAGGGCGCTTCTACGCTTTCGTGGCTTCCTTTTGTCACAGGACCCAAGCACTTCCATGGAGAATTTGAGACCATAAAGGGAAAGAAAGGCAACTAGTGCAGAAGCCATAGAGGGAAAGGTAAGAAAAGAGGCAACATGAAGGATCATACCAATGAAAGATGTGGCCATGGCCCACCCCCATGGCACAGAAGAGGACTGGCACCTCTGCTGTCCTGAAGCCAAGGCTTGTTTGCCACTAATTCAGTAAGAGAAGATCAAGGTGTTTGGGACAGTGTTAAAAAAGAGCTGTTTAATGGAGCCTTCTCATCCCTGGGGAGGTGTATTCCCCTAAAAAGGTATAAATGAGGGAAGCTCCGCAAAAGCCACTGCAATTTACACCGGGTTTGAACATCCCGAGTCTTGTATTGCCTGCTTGGAGGCTGCGGTCACCAGGGCGGCAAAACGACAGAAATTTCATGTTTGTTTAGTTCAGCAGTAATTAAAACAATGTCCAATTAACCAAAACCCCACAAAGGACATGCATTCAGGCAAAGAGCCGAAAGCCAGCAAGCGAGGGGCACAAGAAGAGATGTGCAGGAGCGGCTGCGACTGCGCCGCTCTGCGAGAAACAATCCTGCGCCTGCCAAAAAAGAGGCACAGTCAAGGGCGAATTGCTCCTGCCATATGCTCCCCTATCAGACCCAGCACAGATGCACGAGCACACAAATGAACTGGGACTTAGCAGCTCCAGTCTGTCCAAGGCAGATTTAAAGCAAAAGAGGCTTCAAAACCCTCTCACAAACACGAGGGCGCAACCTTTTCTGGCACCGCTGCACGTTGGCTGCTCCTGTCGGGGCACAGACACTTGGTGAATTAGCTGGGCTTGCACTGACACCCTGCACTCATCGCAACTTATTTGCTGTCAGATACTTTTGGCTTAGCATTAACAAGGCCAGCTCTGCTTTACTCTTTACACTATACGATAAATTTAGGTTTCTGCATTTTAAAAACCAGTTTTGAACATGTCTTCTTCAGGACCAAGATGGCCAGTAGATACAGTCAGTAGCTCATATAAAACCTGGTCTCTCCCCTGAATGCACCCTCTGAACTTCAGCATCGATCAGAATTAATGGCAGGTCCTTTTCCTGATGTCCAAGACCCCACCCTCACCCATCATCTACACGGTACAGTTTTATTTTGGAGGCTGTTGGCATAATAGCCATAGCATTTTCCAGAGTGCCTTCACCCCTTTTGAAGAAGTGCTTTAAGCACCTCACTGACTCTCAATGAAACTTCAATTTTGTAAAATTTTGCAGGTCTCTCAAAACCAAAATGATTTTAGGATTCTACAGGCTTTTCAGACATTCTTCTTACTTGTAATCTGCTTCTGCCTAAGAATGAAAATTTGAGTTTCATTGAGCACCGAGTCTATCCAAGCTTGTTCTTCACTAAGAAAACAAGTTGGGTGAAATAGCAGCAAAGCAGCCGTTTCTGCATATAGAGACCAGCGCTGCTCACAAAACAAAGGCTCAGCAAGACACTACTTCTGTACTTCACCATAAAAGAGCTACATAACAGATCCACATTTTGCATATAAATTCACTGGCACTCACCTCGGTTCATCATCCCACCCTCCTGCCTAGTCAACAGCTGGCTATGCAAGGTAGCAGTGTCACTGCCAACTCCATGGCCAGGAAGTCCCACCACGTTATTACAAGTAGTGGAAAGAAACATGGTAACGTTGTGGATTGGAGTTAAGGCTTCTGAGGGATCAAGTGTTAAACAGGGCTAGCAGGACATCTAGAAGAAGCGCAGGAGTGCCTCACTCAAAACAGTTACTGGGGAAGACACTCGAGTATTGACCAAGACTTCTCAGAATCACAGACGGTGTTTGCAGTCTAGAAGAATTTCAATAAGAGAATATGTATTTTTGGAAGACTGTATATACATAGACTCTAGAGAAGAGTCTGAGAAGAGTCTAGAGAAGAGTGAAGGGTCCAGAGCACAAGTCTTATGAGGAGTGCTGAGAGAACTGGGGTTGTTCAGCCTAGAGAAAAGGAGGCTCAGGGGAGGCCTTCTTGCTCTCGACAACCCCCTGAAAGGAGGTTGGAAAGAGATGAGGTTGATCTTTTCTGCCAAATAAAAATCCATAGGACAAGGGGGAACAGCCTCAAGTTGTGCCAAGAGAGATTTAGGTTGGATATTAGAAACAATTTCTTCCCCCAAAGGGTTCCCCAGGCCTGGCCCAGGCTGCCCAGGGCAGGGGTGGAGTCCCCCTGATCCCTGGAGGGGTTTCCAAGCCCTGGAGATGTGGTGCTGAGGGACACGGGGTAGCGGTGCCCTGGCAGGGCTGGGGGAATGGTTGGAATTTGACAAATCTTAAAGGTCTCTTCCAGCCAAAATGATTCTATGATTCTACAATTCTTCAGGCTTTTCTGATACTCTTTTTCAGTTGTAATCTCCTTCTGCTCAAAACCAAAAAAAGCCCACAACCCTCCAAGTTTGAAGCTCAGACTAAATTTTTTTTTTTTTTCAGTTTCTAAATCCTTTCTAAGTAGGTACAGGACTTAAAGTATTAATTATTTTCCTGCTAAGCCAGTTTAATTAATAAGATCTTTAGAGGAAGGGCATGCTGGGCTAAGAGCAGCACTGAATGATAATAACAGATGTTATACTAAAAGTATGGAACATGCTGCTGCCTTTCTTTAAGACAAATCTTCCTCCCAAACAAGTCTTGTACATTTAAGTGCATCAACTGCTATGCTACTGTTGGATCCGATGGTATAAAAAAATCGCTAGTGCTTAGATGTAGAACTCATTAGGATCTAACAGCCTGGACAATGAAATGTTTTACTCGGGCTGGATTTCTCTGGCAGAGACTGCCGGTTCTTTTATGAAGGATTTTCTTTTCAAGCACAAAGCCGATACAAAATAAATTCATTCACTCTCTGCTGAGAAGGGATCCATTCACAGCAGAGGATAAATAAAAACCTCTGGATTAATCCTTAATTCATGAGAACCTTGTAAATTCTGTGATGGGGAAAAACGAAATATAATTAATATTTAACAAAAGATGTATTACTTCATTGGCGATTTTCCTTGGTGATTAACCTCTTTTTTTTTTTTTCCCCCCTTTGTACAATCTTCCAGGAGATTAGAAATAAGCATTAAGCCCTCTTTTATGGGGTCCACTTGTGCCAAAAGCTGGTTACCTTAAAAAATTAATTCATTCTTCAAGAAACTCTTGGTTATGAGCTTATAGAAATGGGTGTATGCGTATTTTCTGGTATAAGCGTACAGATTTTGCCAGTGTGCTCTGCCTCTTTTAAGCTCTGATGAAGAAACAGTGGGAAATGTTTTTGTTAATGTTTCTGAGCTGATGTTTTTGAACTCCTCCCTCAGGAGCAGCACCCCTCCGCTGTTCAAGCTGAGCTTTTCTCTGTGGCAGACCCATTAAGATCAGTAAAGCCTTGACAGGGTCAGGAGGATTTCCTGCCCCTCCATTCTGGAAATCAAGTACAGTTTTGTCTTTATTCCTTTAAGAAGCCTCTGTGCTCTGTGATGGCTGTGACTGTGGGCTGCTCCTCCGGCTGAGAAGGTGAAGCTCACCGCTGTCTCTGTGCCAAGCGTTTCTGCTGCTCTATTAACCAGCCAAAGAGGCGTTTATGGAGTCAGGACATGTAACCTTTCTCTCCCTCCCACCCTGCCCTCCAAGACCAAAACATCTCGGATGAACTCTTGCAACCTGCACCTATACGAGAATTAACCATCCATCCTTTGCATAACTTGTCATGTTGCTGCTTTAAACCAGGGGGTGGACTAAATAAACAAGTCCTGCCCTTTCTTCTGGTCTGACAACCAAAATTAAACCCCGGTCTGTGCTCGCCACTTGAATCTTAACCTCGCCTTTTTCTGAGGTTGCCCTTGGCCTTTGTCTTAAAAAGCATCTGTGGGTTGCTTTGCCTGAATTCTTTTTTCCAAAGGCCACTATAATTTTCATAATGATTTCAGGAAGCAAAGGTCATTAAAGGAATGGAGCTTAAAGCAGAAGCTTGCTGGTGGGTCGATTATATTTGGATTCAACAGGCAGAAATTTGCTTTGCTAATAATTTAGATCTGAATAATTAGAAGCAAGTAAACCAATTGCTTTGCACAAGGATTAAGAAAAACAACCATCAGTATTTCCTTCAGACTTGTAAGGAAGGAGAGGTTTTCAGACATGATGCATTATGTATCAAAACACGTTACATTTTGAAATTCTTCCAACCGCGCAGACTTTCTTGGTGATCAAATAGAGCTGGATTCATCTGATACAAATTTTTACAGTGTGGGCTTCTGCCTCTGAATTGGAAGAGCAAGTTCTGGGCATGACTGACCTCAGCCTAATGTACACCAGGCTGAACTGCACCTTGGAAGTGCCCATTACTCTTTATTGACTATAAATGAAGCCAAGGGTGAGTATCTGAGATAAAGCTGCATAAGCTTAAGGCTGAATCCACTCCAGAAATCAAAACTGACTAAAGAGGGTAGTTTTAAGAAAAGAAATGCTGCTGTAGATAAAAAGTCTCAGATGGAGCTGAGGAAAATGTAGATGTGTCAGCTCACACAGAGCCCCATTTACTTGGGGATTGTTTCAATAGCTGTGGCATGACACCCAGCACTGCTGCTGTGAGCTTGGGGTTTGACCAATGCCAACACGCAGCTTGCTTGAAATAACTGTTTTGCTCTGCTCAGTGTTAAATATGAATATTGCTTGGCTTCTAGCACTCATAAGTCTCTTAAAGCCTGGGGGAAGGAAAAAAAAGAGTATTCCAACGGGTTTCTGAATCTTTGAGATGCAAAGATCGTTACAGAAGTTTTGGGTGTCTCTAATCTCAGCCCGGGTTTTCCTGCAATGGTACCATCTGCAAAATCTATGAGATTACAAACCCAATTAACATCAGTGGGTGAAAGATGTGTGTGTGCTAGAAGTTAAGCTTGATTGAAAAATAGTATTACAAATACCTTTCCAAATCAGGTGCTGCTACAGTAGTTGACCAAATAAATCCCTTTCAGTACCTGAATAGTTTGGAAAACTTCTGTGCCACATGCTACAGGAGAAAGTAGTAAAAGCAAAACGAAACCTGGCATTGATGCCACACTGGAGGAGTAACTCAGAACACTCTAGAAGGAAACTGGTATCATTATTATCATTACAGAAGTGGAAAAGCGAGGTATAGACAAGTTGAAACACCTTGGCTCATCACCTGCTAGATTGGCAGGAAAGCATTATCAGCATCTGTTCTGTGGCCAGTGGCCAACACGCTAGGCTATGAAATCTATATTATCTTAATCTATAATGAAGATAAATAATAGGAAAAAAAAGCCAAAATAAAAATAAACCCCCCACAACCCTGTACTAATTTTATATTATTTCCACTCTTGCAAGTACAACTGGATTTGTTTTAGATTATGACTACTTGAAACACAAGGAGGATGATTATAGGGCATCTAGCTTCCACTCAAAGTCAGATCAGCTCAAGACATCGGTCCATCTCCAGTTAGAAGCACTGGACAAGAGCATGGTAAACCTTCATCTGCGACAGGGAAGCCTTTGAAATTACACAGCAAAAATATATATATTCCTTGAAGAATGCAGGATCAAATCTAAAATCCCTATTTACTGATCAAAAGAGTTTAGGAGGTGTAACAGTTGCCACATATAGTAACAACAGATAAAAAGTGAATTCTCTCTTCCTTGATGACGGTGAAAGAAAGTCAAACTGTCAAAGAGGCTGAAATCAGCCTTAAGAAAACTCTAGATATATTCTGATTGTTACTACCTGTAAACTGCCAGAAGACAGACGAGGGAGGAAAATGGATGGAAAGTGAAATCTGTGAACGTAGAATTGCAGGAGCTAACCAAAATAGGGTAAAGCACATTAACCAAAGAAGGTCACGATCCAGCAATGCAACTCAGAAATGTAGCAGACAAGCAAGAATTCAGCAAACATGAGGAAAGGCAGAGAAATAAAACCTGAACAACTCTACCATAATTAACAGAAGCAGCTCAAGTAGAGAAATCAGAAATCTAACCCAAAAAGCAGATAGACTGTAATTTTTTCATATAGGACTGAAAAAAATTCAAAGAAGATGCCTTGCTGGGTAACAAACTAAATTGCAAGCTAGATCCAAAGAAACCCAAGATAAAGGATTTCGTGGGCCAAGCAGAACAAGCCTGCAGAAGATGAATACATGAAAAGAGGACATAAACCCAGAAATCTTGACAAATACCGCTAAAGTGTGTGTATTCGAAAATAATCTAAGAAAATGGAAGTGAAAAGAAAGCAAGACTGTAGACACCCTTAAGAACAATCTTACCACCCTCAGCTGTCCAGCTAATAAACAGCAACACAGAACTTCCCTGTGTCAATGAACGGTGATGTCTATCAGCACGATTTCAGAAAGATTTGCATTTTCATCCCCTTTCTACAGAATTTCTTTTCTTGTCACACTCGAGAGAAGTATTGTACAGCAGGTTAGGGAGAAATTCAGAAAGCTGGCCAGAATATTGAAAAAATGAAGAAAATACATTCCCCCCTGGTCTCCCTTCTGACCTGCCGCACAGTGTTTTCATGAATTCCTAGGTAATACCAGGTCAAGAACTGGGAAAACAGAGCCACTGACAGGTATTGCTTTCCATAACTTAATGAAAAATGAGGCTCTGTAGCTTAATTAAAGAAATTTGCAGCGAGGTAACGTAGCCTATCTTAGAGAACACCTGCTCTGCAATTACAGTGTGATTGCAGCGCAGAAAGCCATACCCTGGGTATTCTGAGGATATATAATTTAGGTATCAAAACCAGTAATGAGGGGGTGATGCTGACTTATTTGAAGGCTTTCATCCAAGCAAGAAACCTGGCAAGCTAGAATAGCCTATGCTGAAGTTCTTAGTGCTACCAGCATCCGAGTAGCTATAGCTTGATTAAAGATAAATTGAGCATAACTATTACCACCCCTGTTCTTACTGCAGTGGAACTATGTTGTAAGCGCCAGCAGAAGGCGGCTGACGCAATCCTTATGACAGGAGACCCACTCGGGTTCTCACACGACGCACCAGCAGATGAAATGATGGTTTCTCCTAAAAGGCTTCTGTGTTACAACAAACAGAAGTTGTAGCATCAAAGAAGCAGCAAGAACAGGGGTTCTACTCCTCAAGCCTTTGCAACCAGATGAGTGATGAGATCTGAAAGAAATAAGTAGGAACATCACCATCAGCTGCACATCGCATCCCAAAGAACGGTTGCTTTTCACAAGTGACTCAGCTCGCTTTAGGCACCTTGCAGCCTCACATTTCTGTATGTACAACAAACAACAGCTATGCTAGAAGCAAATCAGCCAAGAGCTGGGTGAGGCACCTCCACTGTGCTTCCCATACCCTGAGAAGATGGTACCCAGACAACAGTGCAGGAACGACCTACGGTGTCACTTGTAATGGCAAAAATATCTGTATGCAATATTCTGCTGCCTAACAGTTCAAAGGACCTTCCTCAAAGCAAAACCCAAAGCCTCTGCACGGTGGGCATTGCTAGAATAAGCTAATGACTCCTGCAACCCTCTGCAGCTGAACAGAATTCTCTCCAGAACAGAGTTTACACACGGGATATAAATAACCAGCCAAGCTGCTGCTTTTGGATCTGCTCCTCATCAGACAACACATCCAGATGGCAAAATACAGAGTAGATTTTACAGAAACAAGTCTAGCAGATGTCAGGAAACTGGATGCTCCAGTGTAACTTTTAGAGGGTGAAGGAGTCAGTTTTCCTGGGACAGAGAGGGGGGGAAAAATATCAAGATAGAACCAAAACAATAGCAGGCTGATGATGAGAAGGGAAGAGGAATGCACAGAGAGTACCAGGAGATGGCAACCAAACTACTCGCCAGTATTTGGTCCTCCTGTTTGCCAGCTGGGAGGATCCAAGAGAGATAGAAGGGAGAGCTGGATTGTTACACAGATTGAGTTTACCTTGCCGCTGTAACTTTAAAAACACATATTGCCTGATACCCACAGCCAGAGGATGTGTCAGAATGGTGTGTTATTGCCTAACAAAATCTTACTTGGGCTACAGTGAAGAAAGCTTGATCTGCTATATGCTTCTATTTCACCAGATGGGGATTTGGGAGAGCTTAAAAATACCTGCATGTTACCCCAAGTGTGCATTTACACATAGAACACTGTTGTAGTAATTTATAGTTTAGGAAACAGTCCTTCCACTTACACACTTATCCTCCCAAATAGACACACAAAGCAGATGAATACTTGTGTATCCGTGTCCGTATGTACATCTATTTAAAATAGATGTAGCAAAGCATAGTTTGCAATTAAGAAATGCCTACTTTCATCTGAAGTTGGCTTAGCACTTTTTTGAGACAGAAGTTATTATAATTTAAAGTACTTCTTGGAAACCACCGCACCTTGTGTACACCCAGAAAACCTCAATTAAGCACATTAAAAATGAATTTGTTGTTAGAATGAACCGGCATCAATCCTTCAACGTGGAGCTCTGTTAGGAGCCAGACAGGAAATCATTCATTTAATACTTGATTATAGAAATGACTGAATCACAAAGCTACAGACACTTCCTGCAAAATACGAAGATTCCTGAATTGCAGCTGTCACATCATCCAGCAATTATCTTCGGGTGAGACTTCCAGCTTGTGCAATGGCACTAGCTGGTTGGTACATAACAGACTTGACGCTGAAAAAACCCTCCAAGTGTCTTTAACACCATTGTCTCATCACCCAAAATAGTGCAGGTCTACTTTCAGGTTTGGAAGCTGATAATAATTCAAGCTACAGTATCCTCTTGAATATCTCAGTGTTCCAGTGTAAGTGTCCCTAGCGTCCAGAACATAAAAGTTTATCTGTTAAATGTGTAGAAAACCAAACAGCAAATTGGTAGATTCATAGATGATCTAAAGGCTAAAAGCAATGGACCAGAAGGATAGAGGCCGTGGTGAACAAGCCAAATATTTTTCACAGCAGTGCTAACCCTGAAGAACTTCAGCAGAATCGCAGAGTGAAACTCTTCTTTAAACTAGCTTCAGAAGTTTTACTAAGTGAAGCGTCACTTAGAGAAGTTTTCAAAGAAATCAGTAAATTGAAGAATAGTGAACTGCCAAGGCCGGGTAATTTTCTTCCCAGAGCTCCTCAGGAAATCAAATACAAACTAGAAAGTGTGGCACCATAAGCTAGAAAAGTGGGAGGTGGCAAAGAGAAGGCTGCTATTTTTAAGAGTCTAAAAGTCACCTGGGAAGTACAAACCAGTAAGCCTGGTTTCCATACCACCAGTCTAGAAACAACTACAGAGCTAGAAATAGGAGACCTAGAACAGAAGAGAGATGGGAGAAGAATCATCCTGGCTTTGAGGTCGGAAATTCATAGAAGTCAATGAATGAAGACACTCTGATCCATGTTAGTGCCTTCAGAGTTCCAATCTCTTACGTTCAGGTCACTGAAAGAATTAACCTTGCATGAGGTAAGAGTGAGCATCTTCTAGTGGATTACTAACGTGTAGAAGGCAAGAAGGAACGCCCCACACAAACAACAGAGGGATGTGGTACAACCTGCTCTCTTCTTCACAAAGACACGTTCTAGAAAGGCTGGCAACAGGGAGACGACAAATTGCTGATGGCAGTCAAAGCTAAAGAGATACAAAAGATCTTATGATACTAAGCAATGTGTGACAAAATTCAACATTGATAAGAGCAAAAAAGGCATTTGGGAAAAGGCAGCCCTAAGTACACACAATCGCAGCTGAATTAGTCATTCCCACTCAGAAGACAGTGCTTGGGAATTCTGCGGAGAATTCTCAGAGAACATCGTCTTCATGCTTGGGGCAGTAAAAAAAAAA